>VMDR010032772.1:0-11589 GCA_007922815.1 Macrotus californicus
GATTTGAAGGATAAACAAAATTGATAAACCTTTAACAAGACTCACCAAGAAGAGAGAGAACCCAAATAAATAAAGTCAGAAATAAAAGCGGAGAAGTAACAACTGACATCACAGAAATACAAAGGATTATAAGAAAATACTATGAACAACTGTGTGCCAAAAAATTGGACAACCTGGGTGAAACGGACAAATTCCTAGAAACATACAATGTTCCAAAACTCAATCAGGAAGAATCAGAAAACCTGAATAGACTGATTACAGCTAATGATATTGAAGCAGTGATAAAAAAACTCCCAGCAAACAAAAGTCCTGGACTAGATGGCTTCACAGGCAAATTTTACCAAACATTCAAAGGAGAACTACCACCTATCATCTCAAACTATTCCAAAAAATTCAAGAGGAGGGAAGACTTACAAGTTCTTTTTACAAGAACAGCATTATCCTAATTCCAAGATCAGATAAATACACTACTAAGAAAGAAAATTATAAGCTAATATCCCTAATGAACATAGATGCTAAAATCCTCAACAAACTATTAGCAAACCAGATCCAGCAATACATTAAAAACATCATACACAATAATCAAGTGGGATTTATTTCATGGGTGCAATGTTGATATAATATTTGCAAATTAATAAATGCAATATACCACATAAACAAAATGAAAAATAAAAATCACATAATCATGTCAATAGATGTAGAAAAGCATTTGACAGTATCTAGCACCCATTTATGATAAAAACTCTCAGCAAAGTGGGAATAGAGAGATCATACTTCAACATAATAAAGGTCATATATGACAAACCTACAGCCAACATCATACTCAATGTTCCTTAAAATCAGGAACAAGAGAGGAATTTCCATTTTCACCACTCATTCAACACAATACTCTTAAGTGTGAGCCACAGCAATCAGACAAGAAGAAGAAATAAAAGACATCCAAATTGAAGAGGAGAAAGCAAAACTGTCATTATTTGCAGATGACATAATATTGTAAATACATAAAAAACCTGAAAGACTCCACCAAAAAACTACTAGATCTAATATATAAAGTCAGCAAAGCAGCAGGATACAAAATTAGTATTTGGAAATTGGTGGCATTTTTATACACCAAAAACAAACTACCAAAGATATTAAGAAAACAATCCCATTTACTATTGCAACAAAAATAAGTTAAGGGACCTAGGAATAAATCTAACCAAGGAGGTAAAAGACCTATACTTGGAAAACTATAGGACACTGAAGAAAGAAATTTAGGAAGATACAAATAAGTGGAAGTATATACCATGTTCATGGATTGGAAGAATTAATATCATTAAAATGTACATACTACCCAAAGTAATCTATAGATTCAACACAATTCCTATTAAAACACCAATGTTGTATTTCACAGATCTAGAACAAATATCCAAAAATTTACATGGAACCAAAAAAGACCCTGAACAGCCTCAGCAATCTTGAAAAAGAAGAACAAAGATGGAGGTATCACAATACCTGGTATCAAACTACAACAAGGCCATTGTAATGAAAACACCCTGGCACTGGCATAAGAACAGGCATATAGCTCAATGAAACAAAACAGGTAGCTTAGAAATAAACCCATGCCTTTATGGTTAATTAATATTTGACAAAGGAGGCAAGAGCATACAATGGATTAAAGAAAGTCTCTTTAATAAATGGTGTTGAGAAAATTGGACAGGTACATGCAAAAAAAATGAAACTAGACTACTAATTTACACCATACACAAGAATAAAGTCAAAATGGACAAAGGACTTAAATGTAAGACATGAAACCGTAAAAATCCTAGAAGAAAACACAAGCAGAAGGATCTCAGACATCTTGTGTATCAATATTTGTGCTGATATATCTCCTAGGGCAAGGGAAATAAAGGAAAAAATAAACAATTAGGACTACATAAAACTAAAAAGCTTTTGCACAGCAAAAGAAACCATTGGCAAAATGAAAAAGGAGCCCACTGTATGAAAAAACATTTGCCAATGATACATCCCATAAGAAGTTAATTTCTAAAATATATAAATAACATATAACTCAACACCAGGAAGACAAATCATCAGAGGGATGCAAATTAAAGTCATAGTGAGATATCACCTCACACCTGCCAGAATGGCTATCATCAGTAAATCAACAAACAACAAGTGCTGGCAAGGAAGTGGAAAAAAGGGACCCTCATACACGGTTGGTGGGAATGCAGACTGGTGCAGCCACTGTGGAAAACAGTGTGGAATTACCTCAAAAAATTAAAAATGGAGCTGCCTTTTGACCCAGTGATCCCACTTGTGAGGATATATCCTAAGAATCTCAAAATACTAATTCTAAAGCATATGTGCACCCCTATGTTTATTGCAGCATTATTTACAATAGCCAAGATCTGGAAATAGCCCTAGTGACCATTCTGGAAATTTCCTTTCCTGGTACATTTACACAATGGAATACTATGTGGTCATAAAAAACAAGGAAATCTTACCTTTTGCAACAGCATGGATGGACCTGGAGATTATTATGCTAAGTGAAATAAACTGTACAGAGAGACAAATATCACATGATCTCACTCATATGTGGAATCTAATGAACAAAATAAACTGACAAACGAAATAGAAACAAGCCTGGATACATGGAACAGACTGACAGCTGTCAGAGGGGAGGAGGAAAGGGGGACTGGATAAAAGAAGGTGAACGAATTAGCCAAAAAATCATACATGCATAAACATACAGACACAGACAACAGTGTGGTGATAGCCAGAAGGAAGCAGAGATGGCTAGGTAGAAGTGATCGGGGGCGGGGGGGGGAATGGGGATGGAAAGAGACTTTGCATGGGGCAATGGGCGCACGATGCAGTGTGCAGATGATATTTTGTTGAATTATACACTTGAAACCTGTATGGTTTTGTGAACCAATGTCACGCCAATAAATTCAATTAAAAATATAATTTAAAAAAGTAAAAATAAAAGTTCCTTCGCATTTCTCAGCTCTGTTTCCTCATCTGCAAAATGAAGGCAATACCTATTTGTAAATGTCGTTGTGGGCATTACAGATGATGTTGCTTAAGTGAACTTAAATGAACAAACAGATGATTTTTAAACGGGCATTGGCTATACCCTTTTGGGAAGCACTACAGTAAAATTTTATAGACCTTGACAAAAGGAACCATTAAAAAGAGAACATACATCCCTTTCAAAATAATTCCCAAGAGTTACATTCATTAAAAAGAGAAACTGGTAAGATGCTTGCAAAATGGAACACAAGCCACCCTTCCTGCAGAGGCGCTGTGGCCAGGTGCTACTGGGGTAATCCTCCCTCTGATTGGCCAGTCTCTGACTTGACCAGGCAATGAGGTCACAGAGCCACTTCGGCTGTGTTTGTTGGTTTGTTTTTTAATTAAATAGATTGTTATGTATTGTTTTTGTGAAATATGGACACCGTCACAACACACCCTTCTCTAGGTACTGACTCCTCTCTTTTGTTTCTTCCATAGCTAAGCTTCTTGAGGAGTCTCTATACTTATCTCTGCTTCTTCACTTTGTTAATGTGATGTGGCTTCTGCACCCATCCATTCCACTGAAAGTTTTGGCACAGTGACTGCTAGTTACCACTTTTCATGTCTACCTTCAGGCTCCTGCTCTACCTCCTTGGCTTCTGGAAACCACTCTGGAGTTCCTCCTGTCTTGCCACTCCTTCTCACCCATTGCCCCTTGCAAGCCCCTTTTTCCTATGCTGGGAGACCCCGGAGTTCTTTCCTCAGCCATCTCTTCTCTTTGTTATGATCTTATTCAAACTCTTCATTACCTTAAGAGTGTTGTCATCACTGAGATTCCTACACTTCTATCTCCAGAACCCTCCCCTGAGTCTAATTGCCTATGGAAACTGTGTGTTCTGTAGACATCTTGCACTCGACACACACTGAACTGAATTTTCATTTTACCCCTTCAAAATGGGTCATTTATTCATTTGTTCAACATGTATTTTTACAGTTGGTTAAAAGTACCTACTTTATAGTAATGGCAGACAAGACAAAGGTTACAATAGTCCGTCCTCAGCGTTTACAGCCTGGTGAAAGAGACAGAATTGTGAACAACAGCTTTTATTTTTTAATTTTTTTATTGTTTATTCTATTAGTTGCCCCACTGTTTTTCACTTTTTTAATGCATTGTGATAAATACCACTAGAGAAACTAGGGTATCATCCTACACTCTTCTCACCTTTTTTTCACCCCATATCCAATTAATTACTAAGTCTAATCAATCTTATCTATTTTAAACTGTTCCCACTGACTCCTTCTCTCTACTCCCACTTTCCCTGCTGTTTTGCAATGTGCCCAGGATTCAATTTGATTAGGTATGGGGTAAGACAGACATGCAGGCATGGAGGAAGAAGTTTATACTCACAGGAGGAGGCATGCCATACCACATAGGGCCCCCTGGGAAAGCACCAGGCTGGTCAGGCAGCAGGAGAGAGGGGAAAGCATAGACAACTAACAACAGACTTTACTGCACTTCCCATGAGAAAGGCAAAGGCAGGCAGCCTAAGCAGAGTTAGGATTGGCTAGTTTGAATAATTTCAGCAGGCTCTGGGGCATAGACGCTATTAGGGCAGAGGAATATTGCTTCCTGAAGGGTAAAGCCAGATAAATAGAGGCTTTGTTCAGAGTATGGACTCTGGATTGGTAGCTTTGCATGTGAAAGGCACATTTCTGGGCTAGCCCTGGGAGGAGCAGTCTCTACCTAGTCAGCAAGGTCCCTGTGCCAGAGCATCAAGAAACAGAAAACAAGAAAGTATAGTTAAGACACCGCCTTAATTTAAGCCTCTGTCATTTCTAACTACAATGATGGCATCACCACCTATGCCAGATCACAAACTCAGATACCTCCAGGAATCAGGCAGGTAGTGCCAATGAGTGAAGCAGGGCTGGTGTGGTCTCAGGTGAACTGCAGAACTGCTCACCCACCTAAGAAGGCGGCTGCTGCTCAGCTCCAGCCACCTAGGAATGTAGGCCCAATGTTGTCAGAGCCTGCAATTATTTCAAAAGAAGTCAGAAATATTTTTGTTTATTTATGTGAAATCTCCCAATTTTTAAATGTTGACAACTGATTAACTTTAATTTAATTAATCTCTAAATATTTTGTTTATAATGCTCTCACAATTGTACCTTGTTAAATTTTCATGTATTTGGCAGCAATGCTATGTCTCCGTGTGTAAGTTGAAAAGACGATCTAAAATGTACACAAAAATACAGAATGCCAGATATTCAAGACAATGTTGAAAACAACAAATTTGTTCAAGACATACTCAAAGGCTACCAGAATTAAAACAATGAGTAATGAAGAAAAGATAGAAAATTAACCAGTGAAACAGACTACAGTCAAATATATGATCAGTTGATTTAGGGAAAAAAAACAACGTTGTGATGTGGCTGAAAAACAGATGCCCTTTTCAACAAGTGGAACTGGATTACTTGGATACCTATATTGAAAAAAATAATCCTAACTACAACTACCTCAGATGTTATGAGAAAATTAATTCTACATGAGTTACAGTTCTAAATGCAAAAATAGTAAAGTTTATCTGTAAATATAAAGAAAATCACAGGAGAATATCTTCATGACCTTGGGGTGAACAAAACATTTTAACGGAACACAAAGAGGAGTAAAATAAAGGGAAAATTGATAACTTAAGTTTCATTAAAATTAAGATTCACTAAGAGTGAAAAGGCAAGCCAATGACAGGGAGAAGATATTTCCAATACACACTTGGATAAAGAAATTATAACCAAAATACAGAAGGAAAAAAAACTCCTACAAACCAGTAAGAGAAAGAACCACACTTCAATTGAAAAAAAATGAGCAAAAAACTTAAAAACAGGTCAATAAGAGATGAAAATGTACTGAACACTAGTAGCCATCCGGGAAATGTGAACTACAGCCACAATGAGATACCTGCCAGATCTGCTAAAGTGAAAAAAGTTCATGATGGCAAGGGCAAGGGCAAGGGCAAGGGCAAGGGTGTGGAGGAACTGAAACTTCCATGCGCTGCTGGTGGAAGTGTAAACTGGTCGAACCACATTGGAAAACTGCTCTGCAAACCTAGTATAGTCGAGCATATATATCCAGCAATTCTGTCTCTAGAGCATACTCAGACACATACACGAATATTCATAAAACCCTATAAATGTTCATAAACATTACAGTGGATAAAAAAATTGTGATAATAACTGGTAAAGTTGAAGACTGTACAGCAATAAGAATGAACAAACTACTGGTACATGGCACATCACGGATGAACCTTACAAGCAATGCAAGCAACAGAAAAGATACAATAGAGTGATTGTTGTATGACTCGATTGATATAAAGTTCAAAAATAGGCAAAACTAATCAATAAGTTCAGAAGTGAGAATATGGTTACCCTTGGGAGGGTAATGACTAGGGTACGCCATGAGGGGTACTACTGGGGTGCTGATAATGTTTTATTTCTTCATCTGCAGGCTCGCTACACAGTTGTACATACTTTGTGACACCCAGGACTTGTGTACACTTCCTTATATATGTTACACTCAACAATTTACTTAAGAAAGAAATACACCAAATTGTTGCATTTTTTTAAATAAACATTTTACTCTGGAGAAATTAACTATAGAAAAACTTATCGTCTTGTTTTACTTTATCTTACCTGGTTAATGTTATCTGGAATATTTGATATCCAGCTATAAAAGAGGCCAATCTTGACAGACTCTGTTTTCCTGAACCACCAACACCCACCAGCAATGCATTTCCACATGATGTCCGAATTATTCGTGAAATCTGTTTTGAAATAAAACAGTATTTATTTCAAAATAGAATTCAACCCTTTTTATTTTCTTGTCCTAAAATGGTCAAGATTTGACCATATAGCTTCCAGACTATATTAAACATTTCTCTTTAATGACATATCTCAGAATTTTTAAAATTAAAGTTCATATTGACTTATTCTATTCAAATTATTTCCCTGCCCATCTATATTTTCATTATGAAAAACAGACCAAGTTATCTTTCCTGTCCTATGTCAAAACTATTCTGTGTGTGTGTGCAATTTTTTTTCAACTCAATGGGTGGTGGAGCGGCTCTTGCCAATATACAGAAATAAGCGTCGAATTGTTGGCTTATTCTTCATCAGTCTGACACATTGACTTCGTAGACACCTAGTTCTACCATGAATGCTACCTCTAGCATCTCTCTCCCAATGAAAAGTCTTTAAATGTATCAAAATTCTACTGGCAATGGGGGCAGAGAGGCATTTGTAGAAAAATAATTAGAGAAACAACCTTTATAGTCTTATGTTGCTTTTCTATGGTTGATTTCTTCAGTGAGGATAAGACTGCAATTGTGGTTCAAATCTTATGCAGGCCAATTTAAGACATTGCTAAAAAGCTGTCTTTTTACATTAATGACACTGATGAGGAAGAAAGTCTAGATGGATCCCTAAATTCATTATCAACACTAAAAAATTTTTTTAAATCCAAGTTTTAGAGATGGCAGATCATGTAATGACCTGTCAAGAAATGATACCTTGATATGTACTGATTCTATCATTATGTTTTTAAATATGTTAATCCTTTATATGGTTTTACACCTAGAATGGGGTCCCGCAGTGGGTACTAAATAATTACTTGCTGAATGGTTGAATGTCAAACAGCCCTAGGACATCTAGAAATTCACCAACTTTGCAGGAGACAACTGTACAATTGTTCATATGGAAAATAATACAATAATTAATAAACAATAGTACAAGAATAAACTGTTTCACATACTCACAACTGCAAACCTTCTTTTGCCCCACCCTATATTATAAACACAATTACCATATTTTGCTGTGTATAATATGCACCCGTTTTTGGCCCAAACTTTCCAGGAAAAAAATCTTTCATTTTAATTTTTTAATCCAATTTTTATTTATTTATATTTAGATACTTGTTTTTTGTATTATAAAGGGATTTTTACATTTACTTTTGAACATATTATGGTACAAGAAATTTTATGTAACAAATAATTATGAAACACAAGAACAGATACAAGGTACAAGAAATATTATGTACCGGTAATAAATTAGTACTACCCATGTATAAAGCACATCCTTATTTTTCCCTAAAAAATTTGGGCAAAAATTGCACATTATACATGGCAAAACACAGTAAGTGCCTCTTCTTTATAAACCTCTCTACTCTGTGTTCTGATTCTTGGAGAGCTCCATAGACATCTACAAATTATACAAACAAACAACTCCATTCTGTAGTCTCCCAGACTTGGATCAAACCATACTTCTTTTTGGCACTGCCTCTAATTGGATTCTATTTTTTCATCAGTTCTATATACCTTCTTTCCCCATTCCCCATCAATTTGCCCCTGATCTGTAAGCCAATCATGAGACTGACATTTTAAAAAGCATCAACTTTTCTTTTTTAATTGATTATGCTATTACAGTTGTCCCAATTTTTCTTTCTTTGCCCCCTCCACCCAGCATCCCCCTCTCCCTCTGGTGATCCCCCCTCCTTTGTTCATATCCATAGGTCATGCATATCAGTTCTTTGGCAACTCCATTTCCTATACTTGCTCTTACCAACCCCCCACCTATTCTGTAACCACCAATTTGTACTTCTTTTTTTTTCCCAAATCAATACACAGCTTTTATTGCATCTTTAAAACTACACAAATAAATGTAAGGAATATCCCAAGTAAGTGTGAGGAATCATTCGGCATCTTGCTGTTTCTATAGCTGGACAACTTAGATCTTATTCATCAGCCTGCTGAACTGTTCCTTTTTCAGAAACATAGATACCATCCAAAAATTTTCTGATATCCTTGTTTTTAACTGTTGTGGCTTGCTGAATCAAAGCAGCTGAATTTGATACAAGTTCAATGTCATTTCCTTCTAGAATCAACTCATCTTTCTGGGCCTGAGATACTGAACAAGCAACACCTGACCTTATCCGAACCCTGCGGATATATTTTTCGCCCAAGAAATTTCTGATTTCAACAAGAGAACCATTCTTCTGAATAACAACGTTGATAGGGAAGTGAGCGTACACAGACCTCATCTTGTAATGGAAGCCCAGTGTAACACCCTTGATCATGTTCTGCACGTGACTGCAGATCGTGTGCACGGTGGCCAGCTCCTTTCTATTTCCCCACCATTTGTCAACCCGGAGTCTCTTCTTTTTCTTTCCAAGGAGACTGAGTTCTACGTTGATGTGGTTGAAGTCCCTCCGCAGGGTGCCTCTGGGGCCCTTCACAATGACTGTGCGCCCCTTCAGAGTGATGTCGACATTTTCGGGGATGTCGACAGTCTGATTGCTGAGAATGGTCTTCATCCTCGCAGTAGAAGAGGCAAAGCCAATTTGTACTTCTTAAATCCTTCACCTTTTCCTCCATTTCCCCAGATGCCCCTTCTAACTGGCCACCATCCCAGTGTTCTCCATATCTATGACTGTTTCCATTCTGCTTGTTTGCTTAGTTTGTTGATAGTTATGTATTTATTGCCACTTTAATGTTCATAGTTTTTATCTTCTTTTTCTTAAATTTAAGTTCCTTTAATACTTCATATAATAATGGTTTGGTGATGATGAACTCCTTTAGCTTGACCTTATCTGGGAAGCACTTTATCTGCCCTTCCATCCTAAATGATAGCTTTGCTGGGTAGAGTAATCTAGGTTGTAGGTCCTTGCCTTTAATCACTTTGAATATTTCTTGCCAGTCCCTTCTTGTTTGCAAAGTTTCTTTTGAGAAATCAGCTGACAGTCTTATGGAAACTCTTCTGTAGGTAACTCTCTGCTTTTCTCTTGTTGCTTTTAAGATTCTCATTTTGTCTTTAACCTTTGGCATTTTAATTATGATGTATCTTGGTGTGATCCTCTTTACATTCATCTTGTTTGGAATTCTCTGTGCTTTGTGGACTTTTATTCTATTTCCTTCACCAAATTAGGGAAGTTTTCTTTCATTATTCTTTCAAACAGGTTTCTAATTTCTTGCTCTTTCTCTTCTTCTTCTGGCACCACTATGATAAAAATGTTGGTACATTTGAAGTTGTCCCAGAGGTTCCTTACACTATCCTCGATTTTTTTTATTCTTTTTTCTTCTTGCTGTACTGATTGGATGTCTTTTTATGTTCCAAATCATTGATTTGATTCTTGGCTTCATCCACTCTGCTGTTGATTTTCTGTAAATTGGTCTTTATTTCAGTTAGTATATCCTTCATTTCTGCCTGGGTCTTTTTTATGCTGTTGAAGAACTCACTGAGTTCCTTGAGGTTTGTTATAACCAGTGTTTTGAACTCTGCATCTGATAAGTTACCTTATCTCCATTTTGTTTAGTTCTTTCTCTGAAGTTTTGTTCTGTTCTTTCATTTGGGCCATGTTTCTTTGTTCCCTCATTTTGGCAGCCTCCTTGTGTTTGTTTCTATGTGTTAGGCAGAGCTGCTACAACCCCCTGCCAGTGTGGTCTAATGTAGTGGATGTTCTGTAGGTTCCAGTGGCACAGCCTCCCCTATCTCCCAAGCTGTGTACTTTAGGTGTGCCCTCCATGTAGGCTGAGTACACCCTCCTCTTGTAGATGAGTCTTAATTGCTGTCAGCAGGTCAATGGGAGGGATTTAACCCAGTCCAGACAGCTGGTAGGACTGGCTATACTCCTGGCCAGCAACCACCTCCCTCTGTGGTTGTGGAGGTGATTGGATGGTGCTCCAATGTGCTAACTGTCCACTGGGTACACAGGCTCTCAGGTCTCCCAGGTGGTATAGGCTAAGGTCAGCCTCCAGCTGTGTTCTGTCTGCAGAAGGCTGCTGCTAGTGCCAGGCTTGAGTGGACCTATAAGTTGGATGGAGTGGACCCTTAGGTAATCATTAAGGCAGGGCTTACAGTGTGAGCCAAGTTGATGGAGATTCAGATATGATGCCACTGCATTGTGGCTCTGTGGGGGGGGGGGTGCTCAGAAAAGGTACAATGACCACTGTCTGCAGTTCTGTCTGAGAGGAAGCTGTCTCCCAGCTCTTGCCCTGATGCCAGATATTTCAGTTTTCCTCTCCATATGCCACTGGTGCCTTTCAAGCTGCTGCCCCAATGCTAGAGCCCAGAGGCTGCAGCAAGTCCGTGTGTGGTGCTTGGCCTTTTAACACAAGAGGCCTGAGAATCCCATAGTTTCTTCTGTCAACTCACCCCCTCCACTGGCTTTTACAGACAGAAGTTGTGGAGACTTATCTTCCTGGCACTGGAACCCTGGGCTAGGTGGTCTGGTGTGGCAGTAGGATCCCTCACCCCCGAGATATCCCATTGTTTTATATCCACCACACGTGGGTTTGGGACCAGCTGGTTCTGTGTCTCCACATCTCTGCCCCTCCATCCCTCCTACCCATCTGGAAGAACGTGGTTTCCTTAATTCCTTAGTTGTTGGAATTATCAGTCATACAGATTGATTTTCTGGCGGTTCTGAGTGATAGTTGTTCTATATTTTAGTTCTAATTTTGCTGTGGTTGGGCAAGGAGACGAGCTGTGTTTACCTACACCTCCATCTTGACCACAAGTCCAAAAGCATCAACTTAACCTCCATGG
>VMDR010032773.1:0-11592 GCA_007922815.1 Macrotus californicus
GGGACAACTGTAATAGCATAATCAATAAAATATATTTTTAAAGAATTTGAACATTAATGTGAATGAGAACTAGCTCCTGATTGTCAAATAGTTATCAAACTGCCAAAAAAAAATAATACTATATTGCACACCTATCAGAATGCATATAAAGTTTAAAGTATTGAGAACAATAAGTGCTGCTGGTAAGAATGCAAACTAGATTGCTCACACATTGCAGGTGGAAGTATAAAATAGCACCACTCTGGAAAACAGTTTAACAGTTTCTTATTAAACTAAACATGCAACTGCTGTGGCTCAGTAACTATACTTTAGGTCATTTAACCCAAAGAAACAAAAAGTTAGTTTTGTACAAAAACCTGTATGCAAACATTTCATAGCAGCATAATTCTTAATATATAAAAACTGGAAACACTCCAGTTGTCCTTCAATAGATAAATGGTTAAACAAACTCGTACATTTATACCATGAAATACTACTCAGCAAAAACAGGGAGTGTGGGGGGAATGAACTGTTGATGTAAGCAAGGGAATTGTGTTGAGTGAGGTAAGTCAATACCAAAAAGTTATATACCGTATGATTCCACTTACATAGCAGTCTTGAAACGACAACATTATAGAAACACAGGTTAGTGTGCCAGTGGTCAGAGATGGAATGGGGGGGCCACAGGACATGGGTGTGGCCCTGAAAGGGCACAGGGGATCCTCATGGACGTAGAAATGTTCTGTATTTGGACTGTGTAAGTATCAATAGCCTGGCTGTGATACTGTATTATAGTTTTACAAAATGTTGCAATCGGAGGAAACAAAAGGCACACAGGATCTCTGCTTATTTTTTTATAATATATGTGAAACTAAAATTATATCAAAATTCAAAGCTCAGTTTTTTAAAGAAAGCATAATGATACCTGCCCTCCCTGCCAGGGAGTAGTTGAAAGTAAGAACAGAGGTACAACCGGGGACAAGCTGTGTCACAGCGGGCGCACTTGGTGGCAGTATGCCACACCTACCCACGTGTTTGTTTTGACATGTGTTCAGCATTTCTAGTCTGCGTTACCCAAAAAGCATACATAGTATTTGTATGTATTGTTACCTTTAATAAAGCTCATTTATCTACTCACCAAATTGTTTTCGTGGGCTTTCTTGTGCTGATCGGCACACTGGGGTTAACAAAAAGGTGGGAAACGAAGCGTGATGGGCAGAGTTGATTATAGGATGGGTCTGGAGCTGGTGTTTGTTTTTAAAGCTTTGTTTTTACTGTGACATAATGTTTTGTATTTTAAGTTTCAAGACTCACAAGGGTTCCAGTGGTAGCTGGTAAACTGGTTTTCCATAATTAAGACCTTTTTTAACATTTTGGGGGAAAGGCATTTTTTCCTTTAGAGGAAGCTTTAACAGTTTGAGAGTCTGGGGATAAATTCTGTGGCCTTCCATGGTACTGCTGTGCTGCTTGCGTGTGTTGAAACCTCATCCCCTTATCATTTTTTTCTCTTTGTTTTTTCAAGTGTCAATATACAGTATCTGGTTTTATGACAAGAATGACTGTCATCGCATAGCCAAACTCATGGCTGAGTAAGTATTTATATCAGTCCATAGATTTATTTAATTAATGGTATATGAGCAATGAAAAATTACTCTTCTGCCTACTTTACTTTGTTACGGGAGTGTACTAACTTGGGTATTTTCCTCCTGATTTCCTGTTTATTGTCAGAAATTTGGAAAAGGCAGAAAAGCCTAAAGAAATCTGAAGTTAGTTATGATCCTACTACTATACCAGTGTGTGTTAGCATGTTAGCCTGTTTCCTTCTGGTCTCTTTGTTATGTGTGCTTTACTTTGTGCAGTTATAAGAACAGCGTACTTTACGTGCATCCTACTTTTCATGGCAACAGCATTTTTTCAGAGCATTAAAAAGCCCTCTCTAGTGTTCTAATGACTGCATGGTATCCAGTTCTGCGGATAGATTGTATTTTAACCAGAATCTTCCTGTAAAACCTGTGGTTAGTGCCATCCATCATGCTGCTTGGCTTCAGATGGCATCGTCTACGTGCAGTTCGCAGCCTCACCACCACGTCCAACTTAGGTTCTCTCCAGATTTTCTCTGTCACAGGTGGTGCTGTGTTCAGTGGCTGGTGGAGACCTGCACACATCCATGTTTACCCCTTTAAGTGAACTTATCTTTGACACAGATTCTAGGTTTAATAGTTGCCAATCCATTAATAGATTGTGTTCCAAGAGATTTTTTTGTAAGTCAGAATCTTGGAGTTTGGAAAACAGTTTTCATTGAGTTAATGTCCTGAAGGGTGGTTCGTTGTCCTTTCTCAAGCCCACCAGCAGAAGCTACGCCTCACGGCTCATCTGTATTGCTGGTACTGCTGATCTGGATTCTAGGTGGTGCCCAAGACACTGTGGTTCTGGAGGGGCCTGAGGAGCTCCAGAGCTCTGGGCAAAGTGCTACGTGGGCACACTCATTCTGGTGCGCTTACGTTTCCTTTTCAGTTTTTGCCTGAATCTTCTCAGAAGTGTTGGCGACTCTTTCCCCTCTGTCAAATCAAGATTCCCTTTTCTCTCCTGCAGGATTTTTCTCTACGTGTTTGGAAGAAGGCAATCTTAGTTGTTTGAAACAATCTTATTTTAAAAGTAATTTTTATAAGTAAATAATTAACCCCAAAACCTCAATTCCAGGTATGTTTGCACTTTAAAAGAAGCCCTCATAGCTAAGGTTGTAATCCAGGACTGCTAGCGTGTCCTGATTGGATGTTCGTCAGTCACCGGCTTTGCCTGCTCTGGCTGTGGCTCACAGAGGGGACCGTGTTTATTGCTGTGTGCACCCCTGAGGATTATTCCGTGTGACCTGTGTCATTCATATTTGAAAAAGTGTTGGCTCTCTAGAACCACACTTTCTCTATAGAGCATCTTTTCTCAAGAAAAGGATAAAAACTATTTTACAAAGTCATTTATTTATGACTACTTTTTTGTAGTTTGAAAGTAACAGGAAAGGCAGCTTTTTCTGTTTACCTAGAAGACGCAGATTTGTTGATTCTTGGTTATCCAAAATATTTTTTTAACATCTAAACTTTGGAATATAGTAATACAGTTGACCGTTGAGCAGCACAGCTTTGTATTCCGTGGGTCCACTTACACATGGATTTTTATTTCAATAAACACATACAGTAGTGTAAATGTATTCTCTCTTCCTTGTGATTTTCTTAATAACATTTGTTTCCTCCAACTTACAACAGAAAGTATATGTTAATCAACTATTTATGTTATCAATAGGACTTCCAGTCAACAGTAGGTTATTAGTAGTTAAGTTTTGAGGGGAGTTAAAAGCTGTACTCAGATTTTCAACTGTGCAGGGAATCGGTGCCCCCTTATACCCACATTGTTCAAGGGCCAACTGTATATACACTTTCTCCGGCAGGTTGAGAGCTTTTGAGACCTGAGTAAGAGAATCTAGCTTCTTTAGCTCTAACAGCTATCCACAAGAAACCATTTTGAGCTTTTTTTCTCTCTCAGAGCAAATGGTACCCCTAATGCAAAGCTTCAGATGGTAAATGAAACCGAAGACTGAAGTAAAGGCCTCTCTAAAAATATCGTACTGAACCCCATCATAGGATGAGGAAGTGGAAACAGGAGGCAGAGAGGAAGAAAGAAGAGCGTTCAACGTTCTTTCACCAGAAAGGCCCAAGAGAGACATTCGCTTAAGCCTTCAGCTTATTTTACTTGCAATGGAGAGGCATGGAAAGTGATTAGAGAATACCCTCATAAAACTGTTGATAGTGAGTTTTCAGGTGTCTGGGCTATTTATGACTGAAGAGAATACTTTATATGTTAACATTAACTTTGTGATAAATGGCATTCTGGACACCAAAGATAAAAAAGGCTACTTTACCTCTCTTTGCTCGAACTTGGCCTGTGTACAGCTTCTGTTTGTTACATATTTCAAAGCGTCACATCTGCTAACCAGAAGAAACACAGGTAAAATTCTTTCTGGCATATTATGTGTCTAAATAAATGTGTCTGTCAATGCCCATTCTGTTAAATTTAGATCTTTCTGTCACTGTTTTGACAGCTGCAATATAATAAAAATTCTTCAAGTAAGAAGTTTATTTATTCCAAAAGCGGTTTATAAAAACTGAGAAGCTGTTTAGGAGAGCAAGTAAATGTCTAAACCTGTACTGTATATAAATTTGGAAATTCTCTTTGGTGATTGCAAAGTTGAAAATCCATTAAACTTGATAAAAGATGTTGACTCTCCTAAAGAGGAGATCCCTTCTGCCGGAAACTGTTTAACAATAAAACTTGTTTCAGTGTTTGCCTGCATAAACCACAAAATTAAGAGAATTCACGGGAGTGAGCTCTGTCCCTGATCTTACAGACGGTTTCAGGGGCATGTTTGATGACACGAGGGGACGGGAGGAAAGCTAGGTCCGTCTGCACAGAGTCTGAACTGGAAGGTGTCTGAGAGCCCCAGCCTTATTCAGGGGGGCCCTCCACACCACCTGACAGCTTCTACTTTCAGCGGTGGTGAGCTTTGCAGGTGGCCTGTTCCGCAGGTGAACACAGGGTTGTTAGAAATGTCTTCTTTTGAGTCAGAAGTACAGATCCAGTCCAGGTCAGCGGAGAGGTGAGCACAAGCATGGGCAAGCCAGGTAGCATGATAGGAGGCAGGTAGAAGCAGGCCGTGTGACCAGAGTCCTTGACGAAACATAGACTCAGGCCAGTGTGATCTATAACTGAGTATATTAAATAAATTATTTTAAATAGTCTTTTTTCTTCATATTAAAGGGGTGCCTATAAGTATGGAAAATGAAGAAAAGTACCAAAAAATGTGAAATTGCTTATAATTCACCATCAAAAAATAACCAATGTCTGTCTCTCCCATCTTTTTATCCTTTGCTACAGACCTCACAGTTAATGACAATACAGTGTTTCCCCAGAGATGATACCAGTGTGGACATAAAAGCATCAGTGTTCTAAATGGCCTGACCCTCATCTCACATGCCAGCCTTCTCTCAGTCTGCCGTCAGGCTCATGGTTCTGCCTCTGTTTTAGAGATAATCATCCTGCCCCGGCTAGTGTGTAGTGTGGCTCAGGAGACTGAGCGCCAGCCTGTGAGCAGGAAGGTGGCTGGTCCAGTTCCCCATCAGAGCACATGCCTGGGCTGTGGACCAGGTCCCCGGTTGGGGTCTTGTAAGAGGCAGCCAACTGATGATGTTTCTCTCGCACATCGACGTTTCTCTCCCTCTCTTCCTCTCTCCCTTCCCTTCTCTCTAAAAATAAATAAATAAAATCTTTTAAAAAGACATAATAATCCTACTAAGAGCTATAAGAACCTAGACAGAAAAATGACATAATTACCTTAAAGCAGCATTTTCCAAATAAGAATCCTGCCTCAGGAGAAAATTCTGTAGTCAAATAAATTTGGGGAAATATATAAGCCCACCCTTCTTAGAGAATCATAATACATTTTAGTATATTAAAAAATTCAGAATGATTTTGCTGTTTAAAAAAGAAATCTTTAATATTGTTTAACCCAATGTTTTCAAATCAAAGAAACCTCATACACTAGGAGTTCCTGGGTAGACTGTTTGAAAGTAGCACATTGAGACTAAACAACCTATTGTTGTCCTGTTCTTATTCTATAAAAATAAAACAACACGAAACCTTTACTATTGAATTGTTGTATTGCCTGTCGTCATCACTGTCTGAAAAATTCTCAGTTAATAAATGACCAAGTTGTGACTGTGCCAATAATGTTCTGTGGCAGGTAGGCCTGTTCATTGCAGTTGGAACTGAAACTTGAATAAATCTTAAAAAGAAAAAAAAGACTAATTGCCTCATTAAAACTTATTATTATTCGAAGCTTGAAGAAAAATACAAGAAACAAAGAAGCAGCCATGTGCTCCCCACCTTGCTTTCAGTTGCTGACATTTTGCTATAATTGCTTCAGTCTTTTATGGGGGGATATTCTTAAGTGAAGTAGAGACCCCAGCCCTGTAAGTGACATTCTTAACCCTCACCTTTTCTTTATGTATTTTCAAGTACAGAATTAGCCCAAGCAGCACCAATCAACAAAGAGCACTGCCACGGTCACCCTGACCTCAGTTACCCGCTGAGTGATTTTTAGGGAGAGAACGAGGGAAACCTTTTGTTTGCCTGTAGTGCTGTCATAGTTTTGAAGATTCTCCAAGGTCTTTATTTTCAAGAAATGAATCTTTTCTTTGATTCCAAACTTCTGCAGTGAGTTGTTCAGCTATGCAGACTTCTTTTGTCTTGATGGCATTGTCCATTTTCAAGTTTACTTAGTTTGACCGACTTTGAGATACTTCAAAAAAGAAAGAGATAAACTCTGGAATGGAATTCTGTATTATTGTCCTTCTCACGGTGAAGTGTATTGATTGGCAGTGCTGTGAACAGAGTGGTGAGTTGGTCAGTCATATATTCCGGGCTGAGATAAGCAGGGCTCTGTGTTTCATATTGTGAGGACAGTGTTATCGTGACATTCTTCCTGTGTGTTTGGAAAGGAGCACCAGAAGAGCTTTTGGGTCAGCTTGCGTCTAAACAGGTCTTTCTAAAACCTGGTTCTCTTCATGTAGGGTGGTAGAAGAGGAGACACGGCGCTCTCAGCTAGCTGCTCGGGATAAGCAGAGCCCCAGCCAGGCCAATGGCTGCAATGACCACAGGCCCATCGACATCCTGGAGATGCTAAGCCGAGCCAAGGATGAGTACGAGAGGGTGAGACTCTGCATGCCGACTGGGAAAATCAGAGCGGGGAAGGAGACTTGCAGGGGACTCGAGGACTGGGGAAGACACCTCCAGGGTCAGGGTCAGCAGAAATAAGTACTTCAAGAAAGCATGTTTTTTAGTTTTAAGCCCAAAAGATAAGAAATTTGTTTACCTTTGAGTCTTTGACTTAGCATGAAAAATGAGAACTTTTTTTTCTATTCCTATAAAATTACAACGGGAGAAAGTGGTTTTGGAGTGCAGAAGTTAACCTACAACAGGAGGTTCTGAAAAAGCTTCATGCCTCTTCTTCTTCCCTGCAGTCTCTGCTAGGTCTTAAGAATTTATATAGTTTGTGAAAAGTATCCTGATAACTGCACCTTTTAATTTGCACAGCCTTCATTAAGCATCATTTGGAATTTGACCCAAATGAGAGGCTTTTCTAGAATTCATTTTTTTTTCTTTCTGTTTTGTATTTTAGTGTAAAAGATGCCCTGCTGGCCTGCGAACCAAAGGGTCGCCAGTTCAATTCCCAGTCAGGGCACATGCCTGGGTTGCGGGCCAGGTCTTCAGTAGGGGGAATGTGAGAAGCAACCACACATTGATGTTTCTCTCCCTTTCTTTCTTCCTCCCTTCCCCTCTCTCTAAAAATAATAAGTAATATCTTTTAAAAAAAAGAAGTTAACTGATAACAGAGGTGGATGAAGTAGAAGCTGTGGACATTCATTAATTTATTCATTACATATTTATGAACTATCCATGGTGTGCCAAGTAGTAGACATTTCCTCAGTGGTCCTCAAACCTTGTGGCTTTGGAACTGTCCTGGCTTTTCACTTGACATCAGCACTTAAAAGCCCCATGCTTCATTGGAATGAGACTAAAGGTTTCTACTTTGTTTCAGCAGAATTATAATTGTCTCCTTACTCTTTTACTCAACACTGAGTTAAGTACTTTCATTTCTTGTTTAACCCTGACCAAAGATCAGGGAACAAGGTATAAAAAGCTCTCTAAAACTGTATTTCCCAAACAGTTCCACTCTTACCACTGGCCTCTACGTTGTTAACAGTGGTCCTTGAGAAGAGGTTCCAGTTGGTCAAATGAGTTAAAAAACATTGTTAGCATGGCTCTTGACCCATCCTCTTAGGCTCTGAGTATTGAAGACTCTGAGAGGTCCCCGCAGTAAATGAAACAGTAAACATCACTTCCCAGATTGATTTGACTATAGAACCATTTTCACATACTACCCTTTAAGAATCTAGAGTTCAAGGAACAAACTTTTGAAACAGTGCTCTGGAAGGTCATTTCCACCATAAACTATACAATAAACCTTCCACATTCAAACACCAGAGAAAGTCCACTTTCCTAGATAGAGAACTATACATTAGAGCCCATGAAAAGTTTTACGTTGTATCAGATTCCTCAATGGCTTGTTGTGGTCCCATCCGGCGGGACCACATGTTGTTGTGTAACGCTTGCCCTATGTCTCCAGACAAGTGACAAACAAATTCACGCGGACTAAAAAAATCCGATGGAGAAAAGGGGACGGCACGTGCACTCTCTAAGTGAGAGAGTGCTAGGGCCTACGTGGCCACTCTCCCAGGGAGAGAGAGAAAGTGGGGGGGGGGGCTTCAACCCCTCACCTGGACAGGCTTTTATTGACACTCCAGGTACAGTACATCCAGGATGGTCCTCATTTACTATGCATAGGTTCACTTTAGGTGGTTAACTATTATAGATAGCAAAGGAAAGAATGTTGCTAATCACTTCAAAGATAAAATACAAAGTGGAGAGGCGACTTAGCTGGTTACACATGTACTTTGGGAGTCTGGCCCAAATCAAAGTAAACTTCTGCTGTCTGCATCCCAGGTGGGGGAGTTTTTAGCAAGAGCAAGTTTCAAAGCAGCCTAGGAACAATGCAGGCCTGATTCCCCATGGAAAACCTATTCACGGATGTTTCCTGCATGCCACACGCATCCGTCTGCATTCAGAACCAGAACTGAGCCACTAGTTCACGTCACACATGGATAGAGTCCCAATAGTGGCTCATAGAGAATTAGGAGGAACTTATGGATCTGTGAAAATTCATATAGGAAAACCATCCTCCTCTATAATGAATTCATTGATTCTTAGGTAACTAGATGAGAATAAATTTCAAGAATCATTTCCTGAACTTTTAAGTTACTTTATATTCCCCAAATTTGTTTTCATATCCTTAATGAGGTCTAGGTTAACTACAGAGATGCCTTGTTCGGTTCTGTGTTCTAATAATAGGTAACTGATAAGTCCAGGGCTCTGTCACCTGTTTCTAGTGATGACTGGATTAAGGAGCCACATGGACAGAAAGTATATGTGCTATGCAGTAGAGCGGACACTCCAGGAGGTGGCCTGACATACTCCTCAAGCTCAAGAGTGAATAGCCACAAAGGGAAAGAAGGAACCAAGCCTTGTGTTAGTGCACAAAGCTGTAAAGGAACCCCAGGTCAAGTGGGCAATCTCAAAATCTGACATGAGCCCTAGCCAGTGTGGCTCAGTTGGTTGGAACATCACCCCTTAACCGAAAGGTTGTGGGTTCAGTTCCAGGTCAGGGCACGTACCTAAGTTGCAGGTTCAGTCCCCAGTTTGGGTGCCTACCATTCCCCAGTCCAGGCTCATACAGGACACAACCAGTCGATTCTTATCTCTTGCATTGGTGTTTCGCACTAGTTCCCTTTCTCTCTAAGAAGCAATTAAAAAAATGTCCTTGGGTGAGGATACAAAATAAATAACAATAAAAATCTGATGTGACTTCTAGTTAATAAGCATTGCAAAAGTAAGAATGTGGAGAAAATAATTACTGTTGTAAAGAAAATTCTTCCACAGTGTGGAAGAAATAAAAGATTGCCTGTAGTTAGATTTAGTTGAGGAATTTAGTTAAATCTTTGATATTTACTTTATAATATGTTCTTTCTGCTCTTAAAAACTGTCCACAAATAGAGCTTCCATAAACGACAGTTTCGTTTCTTGTCTGCACTTGGCCTGACGTCTAACGGAATGGAGTTGGTATTAGCAGTGACCCCTGAATTCATTATCTTAGTATTTGGGCGGGCTCTCCTCAGCTGCCACGTGGTTCCAGATGGCTCCATTGTTTATCTATAGGGAGCTACTTGGGAGACTGACAGTGTCAAGGGCAGGGGTATAAGCCAGGCCTCAATGATAGGATTTACTCCCAATTCTAAATCTCCCATCTAGTGTATATAATAAAATGAATGAAGTTCAAGACTTTTGAGTGAGGTATTTATAATACAGACTGTTTAAACATAAAAACCCTTTATAATAAAAATTTTCTCCCCAAGTTCTATAGTTAGTTTTAACCAACTTTCCTGTTCTTTCAAGGATTTTTTTCTGTTACCATTTATCCCCTCGTACCCTCTTCCTCCCCCAGCCACCACCCTTGCCCACCCCCTTTGCATTCACACTATTGTCTGTGTCCATGAGTTCTATTTTTTTTTTCTTTTTGGCACCATCCCGCCACCCTCCAACTCTCCCCACCCAGAGCAGTCGGCCGTTCTCTCTGAGTCTGTCTCTGTTTTGCTTGTTAGTTCAGTGTGCTCATTAGATTCCATATGAGTGAAATCACATGGTATGTGTCTTTCTCTGACTGGCTTATCTCACTTAGTATAGTGTTCTCCAGGCCAGGTCCATTCATGCTGTCACAAAGAGTAGAGTTTTCTTCTTTTTTACATCCATAGAGCATTCCATTGTGTAAATGGTACCGTAGCTGTTTTATCCACTCATCTACTGATGGGCACTTGGGTTGTGTCCAGATCTTGGCTATTGTAAATAACACTGCAGTGAACACAGGGGTGCATATATTCTTTTGAGTTAGTGTTTCGGGTTTCTTCGGATAAGTTCCCAGAATTGGAATCACTGGGACATATGGCAGTTTCATTTTTAATTTTTTGAGGTAACTCTGTACTGCTTTCCACAGTAGCTGCACCAGTCTGCATTCCCACCAACAGTTTCAAAGGGTTCCCCTCTCTCCACATCCTCGTCAGCACTTGTTTGTTGATTTATTGATGATGGCCATTCTGACAGGTGTGAGGTGCTCATTGTGGTTTTAATTTGCGTTTCTCTGATGACTAGTGATGTTGAGCATCTTTTCATGTCTGTTGGCCATCTGTATGTCCTCTTTGGAGAAGTGTCTATTTGGGTCCCTTGCCCATTTTTTCATTGGATTGTTTGAGGTTTCTTTGGTATTGAGTTTTAAGTTCTTTTATAAGTTTTGGATATTAACCCCTTATCACACATATTAACAAGTATGTTATCCCGTTCAGTGGGGTTTCTTTTCATTTCGTTGATGGTTTCCTTTGCTGTGCAGACACTGTTTAGTTCCATGTAGTCCCATTTGTTTATTTTTTCTTTTGTTTCCCTTGCCCAAGGAGACATGTCAGAAAAAAATATTACTACCAAAAGTATGCGAGATATTACTGCCTATGTTTTCTTCTAGGATATCTGTGGTTTCAAGTCCAACCAACTTTCCTGTTTTTAATGTAAAGAAAGGTAGCTGAGACCACACCTGGGCCATTCTCAGGTGCTCCTAGCCTGGATTTGTAATCTTGGGTTTTGGCAGAGGTTGTTTATTTGGGTGGTGGTTGTTTTTAATTGAATTGAAAAAATTTAAACCTAGACTTTTTTGTTCTTAAAAAAATAGGAGCACCATTATTTTTTCTTATTATGTAAGTAGTACCTATAAATTACAAAACTTTTATATTTAAAAATTACAATAAAAGAAAAAAGCCATAATTCCACTACCTAGAAATAATCAGTCTTAATGCTTTGTTATGTATCCTTCCAGAAATATATATAAATATGCCTCAGTGTGTGTGGTGT
>VMDR010032774.1:0-11591 GCA_007922815.1 Macrotus californicus
TGTGCCTGTTACAATTATAATTAAGTCAGCAATTACAGCAGAAACTCGACCTCTTCATCTAAGCCAATATTTTGAAAAGAGGGAACAAATATTTATAAATGAAAAGAGAGCCTTATTCCTGATAACAAGTAAAAAATAATCCTAAGTAAACAGACAACAAAGCCAGTATACTTGGAGATGGATGAATTATTCTCGGTATTCTCAGCTGGAAAGGACATCGAAGTTACCTAGGCAGTCAGCATGTTCGGTGTCAGAAAGCTTTTCCTACTCCATGTGCCCTTATCACACCTCCCTCACTCTGTAAATTGTTGTCTGAAGTGTGAGAACTGGATATGAATATCAAAGGTACAAAATAAATCACTTTAGAGACTCAAGATGGAGATGGAGATAAACATGGCTGGCCTCCTCACACAACCACAGCAAAAATTACAACTAGACTACAAAGCAAATATCACCCAGAATTGTCAGAAAACTGAGCTGTATGAAAGTCCAACAACCAAAGAATTAAAGAAGTCACATTCATCCAGACGGGTGGAAGGGCAGAAATGTGCAGAGAGGCACAGAGACCCAGAGATGCAGAAGGGGCAGTCCCACATCCACATGTGGTGGATAAAAAGCAGGAGGGGTACCTTGAGAGCAAGGGATACCTTGAGAGCGAGGCATCCCAGCCCCACACCAGACCACCCAGTCTAGGCTTCCACTGCCAGGAAGATAAGTCCCCATAACTTCTGGCTGTAAAAAACCAAAGAGGGTTGGGCCACGGAACACATTGGGTACTTAAACAGCATAAAAAAGACCAAGGCAGAAATGAAGGTTACACTAAGTGAAATAAAGACTGTCAGCTGATTTCTGAAAAGAAACTTCGCAGGCTAGAAGGGACTGGCAAGAAGTATTCCAAGCAGTGATAAGCAAGGACCTACCACCTAGATTACTCTATCCAGCACAGCTAGCATTCAGAATGGAAGAGCAGACAAAGTGCTTCCCAGACAAGGTAAAGCTGAAGGAGTTCATCATCACCAAGCCTTTATTATATATATGAAGTGTTAAAGGGACTTATTTAAGAAAAAGAAGATCAAAACTATGAACATTAGAATGGCAATAAATTCACAACTACCAACAATTGAATCCAAAAAACTAAGCAAAAAGAACAGAAACAGAATCATAGATATGGAGATCATTTGGAGGGTTATCAGTTGGGAGGAGGAAGAGGGAGAATGAGGGAAAAGTGTAGGGATTAAGAAGTACAAATTGGTAGGTACAGAATAGGCAGGGTGTTGTTAAAAACAGTATAGGAAATGGAGTAGCCAAAGAACATATATGCATGACGCATGGACATGAACTAAGAGGGGAAGATTGCTGGAAGGAATGGGGGGATACCTGGTGGAGGGGGTCATAGAGGGAAATATTGGGACAACTGTAGTAGCATAATCAATAAACTTTTTTTTAAAGATTAAACTCCAGTCATTTTTCCAGGTGCAGGTTAACATTCCAACTCATTTGTTATGTCTGTGTGGAAAGTAAACACTGTGTACGACTGCAAATGCTGGTCATTATAGTTTTCACATGCAGGGTCTTGTCTTGTCTTCCACGTGTTCTGTCTTCACAAAGCCCAGGAGGTTTCAAACCAATGTGACTAAGAGCAAAGATGGTCAACAGGGCATTCTCTCCTCTTCTGCAGCCCATTTCTTTCTGGACAGGGCTACTCTATACACATAACATAGTTGTGTTGTGCCATTATCTACTCCTTTATGTGAAACTCGAAGGAGAGTTATAAAAAGAAAAGCAAACAACCTTTAAAAATCAACAATACAGGCAAGTTCCTTGCTTACAATCACATTTGTAGGCTAGCCTAATAAGACTGTGTATTATAATTAAAAATGTTTCTGAATTGCTTTTTAGTTTCTCTTCATGCTATTCATATGGCTTCTGCTTCTTGAAAAAAAAAAACGTAATTTTTCTCTTTTTAACAGAATTTCCTAATTGCACAGTTATTTTCAACCACAAAAGCCAATATTAAAAACCAGCCAAGGGAAATAATTACAACTTGCAGACAGGGAAGAGGTAAATAATCTGATTTGTACTCAATAGTTCTTGTGCTTAAGAAATTTAATCTGACATCAACAGTAAAAGGATTTCTCTGAAGGAAAAAAAATGCAATTTAATCCACAATGTATTTAGCTATGGACAGTTCTATTGACAGGATTTGTTTTTCTGATTCATTTGGTACTTAACGAAGGTATTACTTTAGCTCTCACATCTCAGTTCATTGTTGTATGATTCTTTAATTTTAACTTTTATTGGCTGTGAGATAAGTAAAATAATTATAGTGAGAGATTTTTAGTGCATATCAACATTGGACACCTCCAGGAGGCAAAACCACCGAAGGACATATAGGAATTGAACAATACAATAAATAAACTCATGTCCATGGAACATTTAAAATAGTTGATTCCACATTTGACCATAAAGAAAATTTGATACATGTTTGTATTGTTTCACTTTTTGCAACAATCATGTGTTGTTTTTACAGTGCAAAAAACAAAATAAATAAAAAATTAAAAATATGTTGTTTCTATTCCTAATGTCTAGAACAATGTTGGCATACATTAGGCCTCAATAAATGTTGGCTGCATAACCAAAAATGAATTTTAACATCCATTGAGTACCTTATATGTGTTAAGCACTAAACAGCAGGGATTGCTCATAGCTGTGTGGTCTAAAGCCTTTTGGGTTGAATGGATTTTGTCATATCACAGAGAAAACTATGTGTTCTCAAACATAAATAACAGATAACAAGTCTGTAGTCACTTTTTTAGTGAATGACAGGGGCTATACCTGTCCTTCAACTGCATTGTAAGTTATTCTACTGAGTGGTTTGGGTTTTTTTTGTTTTTGTTTTCTTTTTTCTTTATTTCTATTGTTGACACTATTGTAGATGTTCCCATACACCATTGTTGTTTTGAAGAATATATTTTATTGGTTATGCTATTACAGTTTCCCTCTTTGACCCCCTCTACCAGGTATCCCCCCATTCCCTCCAGCAATCTTCCTCCCTTAGTTCATGTCCATGGGTCATGCATATACATTTTTTGGCTACTCCATCTCTTGTACAGGGATTAAGAAGTACAAATCGGTTAACAACACCCTGCCTATTCTGTACCTACCGATTTGTACTTCTTAATCCCTACACTTTTCCCTCATTCTCCTTTTCCCCTCCCAACTGATAACCCTCCAAATGATCTCCTATCTATGATTCTGTTTCTGTTCTTTTTGCTTAGTTTTTTGGATTCAATTGTTGATAGTTGTGAATTTATTGCCATTTTAATGTTCATAGTTTTGATCTTTTTCTTAAATAAGTCCCTTTAACATTTCATATAATAAGGGCTTGGTGATGATGAATTCCTTCAGCTTTACCTTGTCTGGGAAGCACTTTATCTGCCCTTCCATTCTAAATGCTGGATAGAATAATCTTTGCTGGATAGAGTAATCTAGATGGTAGGTCCTTGCTTTTCACCACTTGGAATACTTCTTGCCAGTCCCTTCTAGCCTGCAAAGTTTCTTTTGAGAAATCAGCTGACAGTATTATGGGAACTCCTTCATAGGTAACTCTCTGCTTTTCTCTTGCTGCTTTTAAGATTCTCTCTTTATCTTTAACCTTTGGCATTTTAATTATGATGTGTCTTGGTGTGGTCCTCTTTGTGTCCATCTTCTTTGGAACTCTCTGTGCTTCCTAGACTTGCATGTCTATTTCCTTCACTAAATTAGGGAAGTTTTCATTCATCATTTTTTTCAAATATGTTTTCAATTTCTTGCTCTTCCTCTTCTCCTTCCAGCACCCTTATGATTCAGATGTTGGTATGTTTGAAGTTATCCCAGAGGCTCCTTAGCTAATCCTCATTTTTCTGAATTCTTTTTTCTTTTTACTGTTTTGATTGAATGTTTTTTTCTTCCTTATGTTCCAAATCATTGATTTGATTCTTGGCTTCATCCTCTCCATTATTGGTTCCCTGTAGATTTTTCTTTATTTCACTGAGTGTAACCTTCATTTCTGCCTGGGTCTTTTTTATGCTGTTGAAGTATCCAATGAGTTCCTTGAGCATCCTGATTATCAGTATTTTGAACTCTGCATCTGATAGGTTGGTTATATCTGTTTTGTTTAGTTTTTTTTTCTGGAGTTTTGTTCTGTTCTTTCATCTGGGCCATATTTCTTTGTCTCCTCATTTTGGAAGCCTCTCTGTATTTGTTTCTGTGTATTAGATAGAGCTGCTTTGACTCCATGTCTCAGCAGCATGGCCTATTGTAGAAAAGTGCACCTGTAAGTTGAAGGGGCAGAGCCTTAGGTAATCACCAAGGCAGGGCAACCTGTGTCACTACTCTGTGGCTCTGTGTGGGAGAGAGCTCAGAGAGGAAATAATCTGCTGCCTGGCCTCTGGAGTTTTGTCTGGGAGGAAGCTATCTCCTGGAACTCGTCCTATTACCAGACACTTCAATTTCTCCTCTTATCCCATTGGTGCCCTTCCAGCTGTTGCCTTGGTGCTCAATCCCAGAGGCGGTGAGTCTGCATAAGTTCTAAGTCCATTGCAGGCCCTTTAAGAGGAATCCCCTGAGAATCATGCAGTTTCTTCTGCCATTGCAACCCCCATTGATTATTACAACCAGAAGTTATGGGGACTTATGTCCCTGTGCTGGAACCATGGGCTGGGTGGTCTGGTCTGGAGCTGGGACCCCTCACTTCTGAGGTATCCCACCCAAATTTTATCCACCTATGTGGATGTGGGGCTGCCCATTTCACTTCTCCAGGTCTCTGTCCCTCCTACCCGGGTGGATGAATGTGGATTCTTTAAATCCTTGCTTGTCAGACTTCCATGCAGCTCAATTTTCTAACAATTCTGGGTGATATTTGTTTTACAGTCTAGTAATTTTTGCTGTAGTTCTGTGAGGAGGCAAGCCATGTTTACTTATACCTCCATCTTGACCAGAAGTCCAATCTGGGACTTTAATCTTGAAGTTGGCCTGTGCTCCATACATTTAGGAAGTTAAATTCACCTAAAATCTTCACCTGTCATTTTATTTTCCACTTCAGAAACACGATAGTTTATTAACTAATATAGAAACTACCATTATAAGCTCTTATCTTTGGAGGAGAGGTTAAATAATTACCTTTCTGAAAATTCTTTTGAATTAAAAATGACTTGTTTTAGTTCTGGTCGCATAGCTTGGTTAGAGCATTATCCTGACATACTAAGGTTGCAGGTTCAATCTCTGGGCACGGCACACGCAAGAAGCAACCAGTGAATGCATAAAAAAAAAAATCGATGTTTCTCTCTCTCTCAAATCAATAACTAAAGTTTTAAATTTTAAAAAACATGACTTTTTGTCAAGAATGTCTTACTTAGTCCTAAGACATATTTGGTATCTACAAAAATGATTCTTTTCTAAAGCCTGTTCATTGCTGTGTAGGTCCTTATCAGAAAAGAAACCAAGAATTCTGATGAATAAAGAGCTTAAACCAATTCCAGAAAATTTCCTTTGAAAACAACTATTTGCCATAACCATCACTGTTAGTGACCATCAACCAAGTGCTTTACCTTCATTATTTCATTTAATGATCACAGTAATCCTACAAGGTAACATATTGCAGCATCCCTGTTTTACTGGTGAGAAGTCCTAAGATCAGAAAAGTTAAACAACTTGCCAAATGTTGTACTGTTTCTAAGTGGTAAATCTGGGATTGGACCCAGTGACTTCAAAGCTTCTAGTGTGGCTGTCACCTAGGATTGGTTAACATGAGAGAACAAGAAAAATCAAGAGTGGTCACTGAGGATAGAACAGGCGCAGGTATTTCACCAGGAGGTGACTGAAAAACCACTTTCAGACTGAGGGCCCTGAGACCCTAAGGAAATAATGAGCCCCCTTGCTCACAGCCCAGATTCTGGGCATTCAAGCACAGCCCCAGCAAGTTACCAGGACAGCTGCATTCACCTCGCTGTCCAGCACAACGCCCTTGCCTGGGTAAAGCAGCAGCCTGCTGCTGTGGTCTCTGCTGTCGAGATCATGCCAGGCCTAGTCCCATGATGAGCAGCACCTGCAGGGGCCTGAGCCTCCCACAACCCCAAACCACAGGGAGTTCCCCACACCAGGACCCCTAGCTCCAGCTTGGGTCCCCCACTTCCTTCACACAGCCCAGTGAGGTTCTGAAGGGCCCGTTACCATCAAAGGGTAACTCTTGTGAGCACTGGGGGAGGGAGGGTAGGACCAGGGTCTTACCCTCCTCTAGCCACAGGTTTATGGGACCCAGGTCTCCCTCTGAGTCACCATCTCCCCCGTTCCCCACTTCCTCCAGCTCGAGCCCAGAATGGCAGCCTCCAGAGGCACCAACAAGCCAAGGAACCCTCAGAGCCCATGGGTACTCTCATGGTAGATTCCAGTGGTGATTCCCGCAGATCCCTCACCAACAACTCAATGCAGTGACCCTGCTTGGTCTTCAGATTGTCTCCCCCAGGAGGAGAGGGGAGGAAGAGACAGGTAAGAGCTTCACAGCTGGCTGGAACTGCAGCCCCTTGCCCCTCTCCCTAGTCCACCAACCTCCTCCCCTTCCTGAGGGTTGTGGGCCACACCTGCCTTATACCTTCTCCCAAGTAGGCTGTCCATCCTACCTCCATGGGAATTAAAATCCACTGGGTCAGGTGCTGTGCTGGGCACTTTAGTTACTTTATCTTATTTACTTCTTACAGTTTTATCCCCTGACTTAACAGCAAAGAAAGCTGAGGCTCAGAAAAGCCAGCCGGAGCAGGAAGGACCCAAACAGTCAAACCTGCTCAGTCTGCTCTCCTGACCTTTCCACCTCACCTCTCTCGGTGATAGCAGAAGTTTTACTGGAGGAAGTCATTTGTTAGCTATAATTTCCCAGTTCTCATGGTTAAAAGAAAATCATCTGGGAAGAATAGGTGCTTTTCTGAAAGGGACTGAGGGTAGAAATAGGGTGTTCCAAATAACATGCTCCAGCCTTCAGAGTTAATCCCTTCAGCTCAGCCAGACCTGATCATCCTCAAGTTGCCTTCTAATATCCTTGACTCAAATTCAAGGCTCAGTAACTAGTTTAAGGGACATGTCACATGTGGATACAGAAGGAGACACCTGGGCATGAGGGAAGAGATCTATCTCCTGAGTGCCCTATCCTCCACCACTAGCTCCTCGCCTTGGTCTGTGACATAACCACTCTGAGTGGTTATGAGGAACTTGCCTTAAGTTCCTCACGCAAAGTGAAACTAAAGCCACCTATTTTATGGCATGGCTGCAAGGGTTGATGCCTGGCACAAAGGGAACCTTGGTACTACGTTGATGTGGTACCCCTATATCCAGCAGACCACATTTCCTAGGCCTCAGCCAGGGGGGAAACATCTCATCCTGAAGAGACCAGTTTCTATTTCTCATGGCAAACCTGGCTTGGGAGTTGCTTGTGTCCCCAGACAACCCCCTGCCCTCACTGCTCACACACGGGCAGCCTGATGCTCTCTGTGCCCATCTGCCTTTCACAAATTAGTTCCCGACTCCTTCTCAAAGAGGAGACACTGCTCTGGCGTTCCTCCCACCACCAGTAACTGAAAAACAAGCTGTGCCTTTACAGAGCACTGTGCTCAGCAGGTCAGCCTGGCTCCTGGGAATGCACACTGGAGTTTTAAGAAGATGAAAAGATTCCTGGAGGATTTGGCGGTGTTTTGGAGAGTGCCTCTGGGCAGATCACACGCTGTGACAAGTTCTTTCCAAACTGTGATATTTCAATCATGCCTTCTACAAACAACCGACTTTTCACATCTAACATTGATGGTGGCTGCCCGTGCTTGTTTTCCCCCAAATCTTAAAGTGAGTTTGGAACTTGACATGGAAGCAAATGCATGGCTTTCTGAACGCTGCCCGCATTCCATGGTGCCTGTGAACTGGCAGACAGGCACGGGCAGGCATGAGCAGCCTCTGCTGATAGGTATTCCAGAGTTGGAAATAGTTGGCACATTGAGCCCAGGAAAGGCAATAGTTCCCGTAACCTCACCCTCTGCACTCCAGGTGTTAGAGGAGAAGGAAAGGGCTAGAGAAGGAGTGAAGGTCCCATACTCTAGTATCCCCAATGTACATGGCTTCCCACTAGCAATTGTGTTATCTTCCTTTGAAATTTTTCCCTTTAATCATAGACTCTCATTATCAAGGAAGTAAGACATTGGGAGCAGAGGAGAGAGGCTTACTTCATATTTTAAAATGTCCCCATTGGGTGATGCTTTAAAATCTTTTAACTGAACATTCACATGCAAAAGAAAAATGAATCTAGACACAGACCTTACACATTTCACAAAAATTAAATCAAAATGGATCATAGACTTAAGTGTAAAATACAAAACAATAAAACTTCCAGAAGATAAAAAGGGAGAAAATCTAGATGACCTCGGGTTTGATGATGACTTTAAAACATTAAAATCATGACCTATTGGGGGAGAGGGGTAAATAAGAAGTGCTTCATTAAATGAAAAGTCCTTTCACTGGAGGCAAAACTTTTTGTTGTACAAATAGAATTGGCATACAAATATCTGGAAGAAATAATATTGAGGTTTAAAATCATACTAAAGTATAAAAGACTAATAGCAGATCCTTGCCTAGGTCCTATTGTTTTATGGCCTCAGTGTAGGTAAGAAGAAAGATGAGAGCATTCTGATACAAGTACTCATTTATTTTTTTAAAAGGGAAGAGAAAACGCTCATGAAATGTATAAGGAACAAAGCCTTAACCTAGGGATAAGCACACCACTTCCACGTTAGCATCCTGAACATTCGCCTTCTCTGATGGACACAAGGGGACCTGATGGTTCTGGAAGAAATCAGAGTATTTCCTCATTATCAACAGCAAAGGCAGGCTCCCTAAGTCTCAGGTCTAACCTAGCAGCTCAAGTCACAGTCTTAAATATTTTCATTATTTTTAAATTTTAATTATTAACAAAAAGAAAAGATATTTTAACAGGAAACTATATCAACTCAGTATTTGAATCAAAAAATTAGAAAAAATAATAAAGCAAAAGAAAAGAAATAGATAAAAGCAAAATCAAAGGAATTATAAAGCAATCATGAAGGTAACTGAAATCCAAAAATCTGCTTTTTGGAAAAATATCAGTTAATAATATAAGCAAACATTTAGCAAATGTAATCAAGAAAAAGAGAACACGAAATGCAATATATGAGAAATGGAATAAAAACAACAGAAATCAAAATGAAGTATATAATCTTTGCCTGCACCTCTCAAAACCCATTAAAGTTGAGATTCAGGTTCCATCTAGGGAGAGCAGCCCTTCTCCAAGTTCCTCTGCTCCCTTCCCCAGCTCTCCTGACCACTCCAAAGCTCCCACTTCCCAAATACCTCCAAGTCTTCCCCAGATGTTCACTTCATTATCTTTTTCTTCTCTCTCCTCCCTCCCTCTTCATTATGTAGATTGGTTTAGCTTTTCTGACTTCTTTTTGTTGCCTTTCCACCTCTCCCATTACTTGAACTCTCTACCACAAGGAACACCCTGAGAGCTGACCCAACAAGACAGAGTCCTACCCACTCTCCTGATTTCAGGTCCCATTTGCTCCCCCTGCTGTCTTGACACTTTATGTCAGAAATCTGGGTTCCAGTCCACAAAGCACTCAACACGTGAACTAATCTATAATAAACTTCATTCCCTCATCCCATCAAAAATGTTTCTGGAGCTCAAGTCAGCATTGAAAGAGCAGTCCTCAGGAACCCAGAAGGTTCATTCCCAGAACTCAAGGATGGTTCAATATTCAGACTTATTATAACATGCCACAACAACATAACACAAGCGAAAGCATGGGATCTCAGTGGCTGCTGAAAGACATTTGCAAATACAAATAGGAAGTTGCTATGAACAACAATTTTGAAGAAAACGTAGTTGATGTCTCTATGAAAGAGACAGAGATTGAGGTTGGGGGCAAACAGAGAAAATCTACTTTTCTCGATCTAGTGATAGGGAAATCGATACACAACATGAGTTACTTTCATTGGAGTCATCCTCAGGACCAACTGAACCTGTAAACGCTTGGAATGTGGCTCTACAGGATGCCCTTCTATCTCTAGAGGCCTGGAGAACCGATATAACTTGTTGAAATTATTGGGCATTTTTTATTTTCGTTTTCTTCACAGTCCCAAATATATATTCACCGTAACTAATTAGGTATCTGCACAAGACTACAAAAAAAATTTAAATTACCCATATTCCCACCATCCAGAGAAGACTACCCATAAATATTTTAGTGTATTTTCTCCCATCATGAATCTGGGAACATAAGCGCTCCTGGTGTTTACTAAGGACCTGTCTGTCACTGGTGTTGGAACAACCATTTCTGTGTCCCAAACCACTCAATGGGACCACAGAGGCTGCTAGATTAAAGAGCTTTCACAGATTCTCAAGGCAAGAGATTAAACATTCATCTGCCCACAAAGCACCAGGGGCATTAAACGCCCTTCCATTGGTAGTAGAGTGTCTTTCGGGTGTGGTTTGGAAAAAAGCCTTACAACATGGTTCAAAATAATTGAAGTCTGAAGAATATACACACATACATACCCGCTCCAGGTGGGCACCTCAGCCTTAGGAAATCCATGAATAATTGATTTTTATGAAAATATGAGGAGAGAGGGTCTATAGCTTTCACCAAGTTTCAGAAGCCTAGTTTGTAAAGTTCTTTCCAGCTTTAGGTATTCTAGTACTATTTGCGTTTGGAGCATTTATTCTGTCTGCTTCGAAGACAGGAGTCTTAGAAGAGCTGGAACAGAAGTGAGGCTAGGTTCTTACATCAGAAAGAGGTGCCACTGTTCAAGGATTAACCCAGAGAAAGGGGGAAGTGTCTGCTCCCAGTGTGGCTCCCAGGTAAATATGTGCTGTGAATAAGGGTTACTAACCTTGGGGTCAAATTAAGAAATAGAAGGAAATGAGCTAGCCTATTTTCAATGCCCACCATGCACTTGACACGCCTCAAGACCCTCACCTGACAAATGCCAGTGTCAGTCCTCAACCCTGGCTCTCCCCAATTTTAGAGTCTATTTAATCTCCAAACCAAACAACTTCCCCTAATCAACTGTATTCTTACCTACACACTGGTTTTCTCTCAAACTTCTATCTTAATTAGGAGGTCAGTTAAACACACATCAGACTTATCTTTAAAAGCTTATATATTTTATTTTGAAACACTGATTCTGAAACATAAAAGAATTATATAAAACTTCTTTCCAAAAAGTTTTGGACTATTAAAAAAAGAAAGAAAAAAACAGATTAAAAATTTATCATTCAAAGGCTGCCATCTGGTGGTCAAAGGTAGTAAAATGGAAAAATAGATCATGGAAAAGATATGAAAAACCCCACATCCCTAATCACCTGGTTTGTTAGCAAAAACTGATCATCTGGAACATTATGTGGGAAAATACTATCTGCAGTATTATGTGCAAAAAACATTTACCTGTTTATGTTCACTAATTCTGATCTGTAAGAGATACTATGCCTGTAAACAGTGGTAGCAGGATGTTTATCAAAATCTTTCCAAAAACCAGATGCAGCC
>VMDR010032775.1:0-11590 GCA_007922815.1 Macrotus californicus
TGCCCTTCCATTCTAAATGACAGCTTTGCTGGATAAAGTTATGTAGAGTATAGGTCCTTGCTTTTCATCACTTTGAATACTTCCTACCTGTCCCTTCTTGCCTGAAAAGTTTCTTTTGAGAAATTAGCTGATAATCTTACAAGAACTCCTTTGTAGGTAACTCTCTGCTTTTCTCTTGCTGCTTTTAAGATTCTTTCTTTATCTTTAATCTTTGGCATTTTAATTATGATGTGTCTTGGTGAGGTCCTCTTTGGGTCCAACCTGTTTGGGATTCTCTGCACTTCCTGGACTTGCATGTCTATTTCCTTCACTAAATTAGGGAAGTTTTCTTTCATTATTTTTTCAAATAAGTTTTCAATTTTTTGGTCTTTCTCTTCTCCTTCTGACACCCTTATGATTTGGATGTTGGTACATTTGGAGATGTGCCAGAGGCTTCTTGTACTATCCTCATTTTTTTGAATTCTTTTTCTTCTTGCTGCTGTGGTGAAATGCTTATTTCTTCCTTGGGTCCAAATCGTCATTTTGATTCTCAGCTTCATCCCCTCCACTGCTGGTTCCCTGTAGGTTTTTCTTTATTTCACTCAGGGTAACCTTCATTTCATGCTGCATCTTTTTTTTTTATGCTGTTGCCATATTCAGTGAGTTCTTTCAGCATTCTGATCACCAGTGTTTTGAATTCTGCAGCTGGTTATCTTCTTTTAGTTTAGTCCTTTTTCTGGGGTTTTGTTCTCTTCTTTTATTTGGACCATGTTTCTTTGTCTCCTCAATTTGGCTGCCTCCCCGTGTTTGTTTCTGTGTATTAAGTAGAGATGCTTTGACTCCCTGTCTTAGTAGCATGGCCTATTGCTGAAAATGTACCTGTAAGCTGTATGGGATGCAGCCTTAGGTATCACCAGAGCAGGGCAACCCACTTCACTGCTTTGTGGCTGTGTGAGGCAAGGGCTTGGAGAGGGGACAATGCTGCTGCCTGGCTTCTGGTGGTTTGTCCAGAATTCGTCCTGTTTCCAGTCACTTCACTTACTCTCCATATGCGACTGTCACCCTTCCAGGTGTTCCCCTGGTGCTGAATCCCAGAGGGTGTGGGTCTGCATATGTTCTAAGTCTGTGAGGGCCCTTTAAGCAGACTCTCCTGAAAATTCGGCAGTTTCTTCCACTGCCCCAACCCCAACTGGTTTTTACAGCCAGAACTTAGGAGAATTTATCTTCCTGGCACTGGAACTCTGGGCTGTGCAGTCTGGATTGAGGCTGGGATCACTGGCTCCCAAGGTATCCCTCCCTATTTTTATCCACCACACATGGATGTGGGACCACCCCGGCCATCATCGCGCCACTGCTGCCTGTCCACACCACACCTTGGCTCTGTGCCTCTCTGCCTATCTCCACATCTTTGCCCGTCCTACCAGACTGGATGAATGTGGCTTCTTTAAATCCTTGGTTGTTGGCCTTCTACACAGCTGGATTTTCTGATGGTTCTGGGTGTTATTTGTTTTGAGGTCTAGTAATTTTTTCTGTGGTTGCACAAGGAGGCAAAGTGTGTTTACCTACACCTCCATCCTGACTGGAAGTGGAAAGAAAGGGGCTATGTATGGTCAAAACTATTTGAGAGGCACCAACTGAGACAGTTAAGCAGGTATATTTACTGCAAAGCCTCTCAAACCGTTTATATTGGGTAGCATTTCCATGATTCTTTGAATACTAAGTTTGTTTGAAAGAGCATTTCCTGTTTCTCAGAACATGGTTTGGGAAACTCTGTAACATACAATGGGGAATCATTAAAAACTTTTAAGTAGAGAATTTATAGACAATCATGTAATCTAATTCTGTTCTGAACACACAGTGTGATAATGTGAATATTAGGATTGTTCAATGAGTACTTTTTAACACCACATATTTTCAAAATGATATGCTAGATATTCTGGGACATTATAAAGATGCATAAGCCATATGTCTGACAAAAAAGATTGTTGATCATCTTACAAAAGTGAGGAAGTTGAGGATAAACTTGGAGAATTAGAGACGTTCTGGGTGGCCCTTGCTTAGTGCTGATTTCTATATGGTGTTTAATGCTAATTCTTTCACCAAATATTGTCACCACTCAGGGGGATGAGCTTCTTTGGACCCTTCTTGGACTAGGATTGTTTCTGACTTCAGTCCTCACCCAGGCACCTCAGGGAGAGCAGTGGGAAGAAAGCTAACAAACTGAAACTTGAATTTTTTAGGGGGGAGGGAAGAACTGTCAGTTTGGCCCTCAAAAGTACCATATCATCAACATATTAGAGCATTGGTAGACTTAAGTGGAGTCTTTAGGATATATCATAAAAGAGTATCCAAGGAATTTGGAGAACAGTTTTGAAGGTGAAAGAGAAAGGGAAGTTGCACCTGGTGGAAACAAAAAGTTCAAATCTGGAAATCTGACTATGTCTCAAACTTTTTACTTCTCTACTTTTTTTACTCAGTGCCAAGGGAGAGAATCTGCAAATAGTCCTGAATTAATTGAGCCCTTGCTAAGTGTCTATTGTCAGACACATTATAAAGTAGGTGAACAGAATCAGATTACCCAGAGTGGATTTGGTACGACTTGAGGCTTTTGTGTCATGGTCAGGAGCACTGGCTCCAGAGCTAGATGGCCTGGGTTCAAATCTATTAAAGCGCTGGGTCCAGTTGTTTAAGGGACCCCTCCTTACTTGCTGTAAGATTTTGGGCAAATTACTTAACCTTCCTGTATCTCTCTCTTCATCTAAAACTGGGAAAATGACAATATGTATCTTGTAAGGCCATGAGGGTTAAAGTGACTAATAAATATGAAGGGCGTAGAATAGTGCCTGCCATATGCTGAGGGTTTCATCAACTGTTATTTTTAGGATATCTCTATCCTACTATTTTTATTAGGATAATTCACTGTGGAAATCTGTCAAAGAGTAGTTTTCTGGCCTAACTAGGATTCTGTCTTTGGAGAATGGTCTCCTAATTCTAAATAGGATTGAGTTTAAATGGACTGTTAGAAAATTTTAATTTTTTAATTTAAAAATATGGTCAATATTTGTATACTTAACAATAATAATAGCTAACATTTGCTGAGCTTATACTATGTACCAAGGGTTGTTTCAAGTCCTCTTTACCAATTAGCTTATTTTAGAGTTGAGGGAACTGAGTCATTCAGAGCATAAGTTACCTGCTGAAGGTAATACAACTAGTTAGGGTCAGGGCCAGGATTCAGGCCCAGGCCATCTGACCCCATAGCTCACACACATCCATCCTGATAAGCCATCTTTTATGCAAATGAATTCTGTTTTAGATCGGTTTGCCAAAGTGTTTCATTTCATTTACTGCAAACATAAATTAAGTGCAAAACATTAGCAAAGAATTAATTTTGTTAAATCATTTCAGCATAAAAAGATTTTCTGTTCTAGAGATAAGTTGCTTTGGTGTCACATGTCAGTGTCATTTTAACTGTGATTCTTTTGCTCTTTGGAGGTATAAGATTATGAGTTGGGTTTACCAAGGTGCCCAGATGCAGCATCCATTCTATCCATTCTTTACCTCTCAGCTACATATTTTTAGAACAGTGTGTAAGTAATGTCACTTTGCCTGCATTTTGCAGAAATAGCTGCTTTTTCACTGTAATTAGGGTTAAAGCATTAACATAGTTTGGGTTATATATAGCAAATCCTAAGCTATGAAGTGCATGCTTTGAAGGATTTGGAGATGGAGGACACTGTGACAAATCAAGCCTTTTGTACTCTTCAGTGTAAAAAGACTGTGCTGTTCTAAAAGTTGTTGATCACTTCGTTCCTCTTCATTGGTGTCAATGCAGCACTATGTGGGCTTGCATTTAAAGAAAACCGGGCAAAACTAATTTGCCACTAGATGGAGCCCTGGCTATTTGGGTAAAAATAAATGCAACAGCATTGGAACATTAAATCATTCAGTCATATCATGCTGGAGGGCCCCTGGTGGTATTTGAGGCCCTCAGCTTTTAATTGTAGAATGAATCTTTGTTCTTTGCCTGACCTGCAGAGTGACATCACTCCCTCTCTTCCTGTGCGCTGGCTTTGACACAAGCCAGATGGCTGCAGCCATTGGTAGGCGTGCAGGCTGCCTGGTACAGCAGTTGATGAAACAGAATAGGAAGACGTTTTATGATCAGCTGCAGGAGCACAATGAGGCTGCAGCTTTGCTAAGTAATTACGTTTACCACGCACACTTTATTCCTTGCAAAGAAGGTCGCAAGGAAAAAATACATTTTTATTTATAGTGTTGTGAGGTATAGACCTTTGATCTTTTATTAGTCAGTAGTCTGCTCCAAAGGAATGCTCTCTTTTCCCTGCTCTGCAATCACTCGTGAACATGGCATGTTTATTTACATTTAATGGTTCTTTCAGGCTGTGCATTGTAATACTTGCCTTCCCTCTTCTCTTTTGTCTCCAGTTAGTTACACAGACATGTTTTAGTTTTGTATGAGCTTAGTTTGGAGAAGTCAGAGTTCAGGCATGTTAATACAAGCAGATTTTTGTCAGATATACTCCAGAGTGATTTGGTAAAATATATTACTGTTTATTATGTGTTTGCTCTTCAAGGAGGTCAGAAGAGACCAGGAACAGACTTTTATTTTGGGGGGATAAGGGTCAGGAAATGAAGTAGACATTAATTTTATATCCATTTTTGAAATTTAGTGGTTAAGGTCACTTGCAATGCCAGTTTTAAATAAAATATTAGAAGTTAATATTAATCTATTATTTTCCACCTTCATTTGAAGTTAATCTTTACCAACTGAAAGATTGTACAAAACTTTAAACACTAACTGCACTTTTCTCTAAAGTTGATCACTCACACAGTTTTGAGATTCTTGTACATGACTCATTTCTAAAAACTTTAAAAAATATTTTGACCACGTTTAAGACTAAGTTGTGAATATTATTCACAGAATTGACCTAGAAATTATAAGCTATAAAATAAAATGAAAAATTCGTATTCACTATGCTTTGTTCAAACTTAACACTGTTTCTAAAGTGAAGTCTTCTAGTTGTCCCTAGGTTATTTGGCTCTCTATTAACAAAAATGAAACTCTAATAAAAGAAATCTCTTAATCTTACAATATTTTACAGTCTTCTCCAGGGAGGGCAATTTGCAAAAATTGCTGGAAGAAAGCAGTGTGGTGTAAGGAAAGAACATGGCTTTGCAGTAGATGTAACAGGGTTTTCTAATCCCTTTTCATTTGTTATTTGCTTTGTGCCCTTGGACCTTTGAGCCTCGGTTTCCTCACATATTTATTGGGGGATAAAACCTACCTCCTAGGTTTATTGCAAGAATGAAATGATACAATGTGTTTATTAGGCCCCAGACAGTTCCTGTCACATGGTACGCACTTAGTAAATGCTAATTCCTTTCAACTGTTTTAAAGTTCATCTCTTTTCTGAACCGCATGCAACATGTGTTCACAGATTACACTATTGCAGTGTGTCTATTTTATTCATAAAATATAAATAATCCTGGATTGAAAGTAAGTTCATCTGAAAAATAGGCATTTGAAATTTATTAGCACTGTGTATGTATGTTCAGTTCCAGATAAAACCGTAACGATCAATTGTGCCATGAATGTGCTTAACATTTGTGATGTGTTAACTTTTTTCTTTTTTTCTCTTACTCAGCTCTTGCTCCTGTTCTTTGCCTCTTGTTTTGTTGGGGAAGATATCACAGTGATGTCTGCATTCAACCTGCTGCATTTGATGACAAAGAGCCAGCCAGTGGCCCTGCGAGCCTGTGGGCTTCCCTCAGGTTGCTGCTTCTTGTACTGTACCTAGTGAGGGCACTGGTCCCCGTGGGTGTTTCTGCTGCAGGAAATGATACACCATAATGCTTTGCTAAATTTCGTTTTCTTTTACTTGGGCCCTAATTTGAAGACGGAAATTGGTTATAAATCACCACTCTACTTTGAGTAACATTCATTTCCACAATCCTTACAACCCTTGGAAACATTGTGCAGTTCCCTAGCTCAGGATATAATTGTCCTTAATATTTCATGAAATCTTCTTGTTCTTTAATGCACACTACACATCTGAAAATCATAATGTTGTTCATAAGAGGCTGGCAGTCTTGATAAGAAACTGCTCCAAATCACACAAAATAAGACATTCATCTTGTTAAAGGATAATGAAATGCTTTTTATTTCACATGTGGCCATTCCTTTAGGAAAGAAAAAATTAAAAAGAACAACTTTAGTATAATAAAGTTAGTTATTATAGTTAAAAAAAATGTTCTACTTAACAATGACCAAATCAACAGAACTAATATAGTATGTGTCAATTGGTTCTTAAATTAGAACCAACACACTTAAAAAATGTGATTTTATGCATGAAAGTCCAAAATTTCGTTATGTGCCTGTATAAGTTTAATACTTTATTATGAAAATCACAATGGTCAGGTATTTTCTGTGAACATTATTGTTAGTATTATTTATGTTTTCTGTTAATGTACATATCTCTATTACTATTTTGTATCGAGAATTTAATTCCAACTCATTAAACATCTGTCGACTATTAACTGTGAGTGCCAGGCATTGTGTGAAGCAGTGAGGACACAGTGACAAGCTGACTGCTTTAGCTAGTGCAGGGTGGACACAGAGTGTGTGAGGACTGTCGAACCCCATGGTGCTAAAACTAGACCAAAAGTATTTATGCCTGGGACGTTAGGGGAATCTAGATGAGGACGGTCCTAGCTCTTTGCTCAGGGGAAGAAATTTTGGAAGGGAGGGAAGGTCTCTGAAGTTTAAGGAGGGCCTCGTCAAGGATGTAATGTTTGAGCTGAACTCAGTCTGTGAGCAGCAGTTAGCCAAGTGTCCAAAGAGGGGGAAGGACGTTTCTAATATATGGAGTAGCATGGGCAAAATATCAAGGCCTGAAAAAGCAAGGCATGTTTAGAGAAATCAGACTATTTAATATGGCTTGCTTGGGTGGGTGAGGCTAGTAGCAGAGGTGAGGAAGGAAGGTAGCCACACAAGGAAGCACCTCAAAGATAAAGGGGGAATGACAGGACTTGATTTGCATTTTATGATTACTGATTTAGTATGGTGGAAGGTCAGTGCTGGTTCCAGATATTTCCATTAGAAGACTAGGGTGGCAACTTGATTAGAAGGGAGGATGAGGCATTCATCTTAAAGCTGTGTTTGAATAGTAAACATCTGTTTGTTTAAAAGATAGGTTGTCTGTCTATTTCTGGTGACATGAGAGGCTAATGAAGCTTAATGCATGGGGGCCCCCATTGCGTTGCCTCCCCCAGCAGCCACACCCCTGCACTGCCACCACAGAGTGTGCTGGAGGAGTCTGAGGCTGGAGGGACTCGTGAGATGCTGAGAGCCTTAGCAGTTGGTCATTACACGAGGTTTGGAAAGAAGGAGATGGGTCAGAGAGTGACTCAGGCTGTAGGACTGACAAGGTCTATCTGTTGAATTGTACATGAGTTTGAGGGAGAATATTAACCAATGTAGTCCCTGTGCCTTGTGGAGTTTTTCATTACGAAATCCTTTAATTCCATGATTGTCATGTCTCAAGGAATACTCCATTAATTAATCAATTGTTTCGGTAAATGCTTAGCCTCTTCTGTGTACTGCAAACTCACAAAAGCTATGCTGGTGTTCTCACATGTTGCCTATTTTTTCAGGAATACCATGGTTACATATAAATAAAAAAAACTTTCATATCATGATTGTTATATGTACTAATATTAAAGGATTTCATAATGACATTCTTTACCTGAGATATAAGTTTGTTTAAATTTTGATATCAAAATGATTCAAAGATAAATTAGTAAAGCTGTTAAGTCTTCAGAAGTAACCATTATAATACAGTGCTTAATCACACAAATTCTGGAGTTTGACTGGATTTGAAATCTAGCTTTGCCACTTAACTAGCTGTGTGCCTTGGCTTCCTTGTTTGTATTATTATTTGGATAATAATAATACTCACCTGAAAGAATTGCCGCAAGAATGACGTAGAGCACAGTGTGAAAGCTGCTCAGAGCAGTGGCTGGCAGATAGCGAGCAACATGCATAAACGTTCACTAAATTTACTCTATGTATCTCTGTCTGTCTGTCGGTTTGTCTGTATTTGTAATCTTCTAGTACAATAGACTTTTCAAAATATTTAAGTTTGTCTCATCTTTCACTTCAATATTTTTAAATAGGAAACACAAATGCATGTTATGTTTGAGAAATAACCCTTTTGGTACGTTGTTTTGATCTCTTTAGTTTAACTATATATCCTAGTGAACCAGAATTCAAATCCTATGAACATACAACACATTTCCTGCTAGTCTTACCCTGTACTGATGGAAGCCCAGAGGAAGTCTCTGTCTTTCTGGCTTGCAAACCCATTCTGATTTGATAAATGAATTGGCTAGCATAGCATTCTGTAATTCCTTAGCCAGTTTAGCACCACTCACTTTTTAAAGTATTATCAAAGTCAGTCTTCTGGTATTTACATTGTAATGAATATTAGCAAAATCTTTATCGTCTATTTCTCAAACAGAATTTTACTTGTAGAAGTATAAAAATGCTGAAGAAATTAAGCTCAACAATAATGAAACAAACTATGTAAATTTTGAAAATAAAAATGAAATCTAATGGGAATTCTAGCCCTTATTACTTTGTACAAGTAGGGAGGGAAGAGGTCAAAATTGGAGATACAGGAAATTAAGGTGAAAGTTTGAAGTCTTGCTTTAATTTACTGTTCCTGGTCAAAACCTATTACAACAAAAATCTCTGTAAATCAAAAAGATTTCTGCTCCCGAGCCAGCACTCTACTAATTTCAGGTATTATTCAATACAAAATAATTCCAGAACTAAAAATAATTGGAACAGTCTCCCAAAGTTGATTATAACTGGATTGACCTGCGTGAAAGCCATATCCCAGAAGAGTGATCTATCATTTTTCAGCTTTGACTTCCTTTACTTCTTATTTTTTAATAAAGCATAATTTTAATTTAGAGCTTATTAAGTGCATCTGAGTTATGGTTCACTCATGTTTGTAATTAGAGGTAATTTTTCTCTCTCAGAATTTCTTCTTAATATCCTGTAACAGTTTCTTTTATGTATTAAAAGGAGCACTGGGATAGGAGTCAGAGAACTCTAACCACAGCTCTGTAATTAACTGTGACCTTGAACACATCAGCAAACCTCTCCAGATCTCAGCCTCTCTTTAAAATGAGAAATTCCAATTAGATAATCTATTAAATTCTGAAATTCTGTGACTTTATTAACTGTCATTTGTTTTTGCTTTTGGCTTTAGCTAAAACAAATCTGAAAACTCAGCGCTAATCAATGGCTGGAAATTCACAGAGAAGGCTGCTGAGTGGTGTGGGAGGACAGGACCACTTTCCTGTTTGAACCCTCCAACCCTTACTCTATCTAAGTCAAGCCTGGAGCACTGTTTGAGGAGGGATTAAGAGGCACAATTTTATACATAGTTTCAATGCTTGATAAAAATTGAGTCTAATTGTAGCTTAGACTGGTTATCATGGTAGCTTTCAGCTAAGTGAGAGTATTTGTCTACATAGTACTAATCACAGTGATAAATTATACTCTTCTCTAACACCATGCACCTAACATGTAGTTGTTGCTCTTACTTGACTTTAGTGGCAGTTTTTTTCTAATGTAGAAATTGGAGGTCTTAGAGATATTTTGCAAACGGTGTTTGTAAGTCATAGAATGTAATCTATATAACTAGAACTCTATTAATCAGGGACTTGAGGCTCTAGAGCTTAGCACAGTGCCTGGCACTTAATAAATATTTGTTAAACGAGTGAATAAACATTTAGAAAGTGTGCATGTAGGTGGAATGATAGCTATAACAGACACAAATTTCTCTGAGGCTCTTTTATATGGGGAGAGTAAAAGTAAGTTAATAGTTTGGTCATCTTTTGAGTGAAAAACAATTTCTCTTTTTTTACTTCATGGTATTAATACAACATAGTGGACATCTTAGGTCTGGATCACATTGTAGCTACACAGAAGACAAATAACACAGACTCAGTGCATATTATCCAGACTTGCTTTGACTTTTTCTCTCCAACCGTTTGAGTTTTGGTGGTCGATAACCTGTTTGAGGAAGGAAATAAGTGCCTGTTATGCTTATTATGAGAATTAAAAATGGACCACTTTCATCTGGAGCAAATTAATATTGTTTGTTATGCTCTGCATTCTCCATTTGTAAAGAGGAGGTGCTTGTGAAGAGGTACGCACTAAAGCAACATCCATAAATAAGAAGTACTACTTACTGTTTAAGTTTGTGCTGGTAGTTGTTCATTAATGGTATCTGATGTTATATTTACCTTTTAAAAATAATTAAAGTATCAATGTGCTGCTACTAAATAATTGGCTTTCTATTTTAGTTTTTAAAAAACCTCTTTTGGCATGAAAAGGTGAACCATTTCCATGGTTATTTGGTAAAAGCTATACGTGTGTACTACACCCACTTTGTCATATAATTTCAATTTTTTTGTTAAACATTCTGAAACTCTTAAGAGAGGACTCTTAGACCCTAAGTTCAGAACCTGCGTTCTAAAAGATACACAAGAGCCCTGGCCTGTGTGGCTCAGTGGACTGAGTGCTGGCCTGCGAATCGAAAGGTCACTGGTTCGATTTCCAGTCGGGGCACAGGCCTGGGCTGCAGGCCAGGTCCCCAGTTGGGGGCACGTGAGAGGCAACTGATCAGTGTATCTCTTACACACTGATGTTTCTCCCTTTACCCCTCCTTTCCCCTCGCTCTAAAAGTAAATAAATAAAATCTTTTTAAAAAATAAAGGATGCACATGAAACCAATATAAAACTTATCAGAACACAGTATTTCCGACTTTTCTATTGATAATCACCAACGGAATTATTTCCCACCTGTTTAAGTCAATGCCCTCTACTCTGCGGTTTTCACCATTCTCACGTGTTCTTCTTATCCAACTTTTTTGATTATATTAAAAATCCTTTGGAGTAAGACTTCAAAAAACAGAGATAAGTAGTTCTTTTAAAATAGACATACAAATTTCAACTCACATTGTTCACAGAATAATTTGCAGTTAATTGATTGAATGGTATCCACTTTTTCCAGTAGATGGCACTAGATTTACATTCTTTCAGAGCCTGAAAGGGCACTGACACTAGCACATAGGTGCGCTGTGAAAACTTAAACAAAAGTATGTAAAAAATATCCAGTTAAGAACATATGGATTTACAAACCACAAATTTTTCTGCTTATGTTACGTTCAAACAATATTTGTGGAGTGCAAACCTTTTTCCATTTTCAGTAGGGTTCCAACTTCCTTATGCTTGGACATCTCATTGAAACGGTCTCTCATGTGTAGACTTGCTATAAACTAGAACAAGTTTTCATAAATTAACTTATCTTCCATCCAAATAGCTGATTTAACAGTAATTTATAGTTTTATATAAAGCTAAATTTTCTTCAGCAGACCACCCAAGAATTAGAGAAAATTTCATATTTTGTTTTGCTATGTTTTGGATTTTTATAGAATCTTGAAAATGTTATTAGTTTAACATGTTGACTGTTAAGCATGATTGTTTTTTTTTTTGCATACTTTTGTTTAA
>VMDR010032776.1:0-11589 GCA_007922815.1 Macrotus californicus
AACATCCATTTCTCTCCAAAACAAATGATGAGTCATAAACAGATCATATTCTTCAAAAATCATTTTGGAAAATAAATGATCTTATTTCTAATAGCAGAAATAATTTTCTCACATAAGACTTTTATGTAACATTACATATATTTAAGTAACTAGTAACTTCTGTATCTTTGATGATGGGAAGTTTCAAAAAATTGCTCAATAATAAGGGCAGAATTACTTTTTCAATTAGATGCTTAGGTTGTATAAATCCATAGCCAGAAAGAATACCAAGCATTCTGTGTCTCTGACAGTAACACAGAATTCCATTTTCTTTGTTTATTTTCTCATATGAGTATCTATCCTTCTTTCTGAACCTTAACTTGTGATTGAAAGATTCATAAACTCACTGCATATTCATCCACATTATTTGGGATCTTTTTCTCTAGAGTTCAAGTTGAAACACATTGTTGATGTATGTCCACTGTGACATGACTTTTTCTGTAGTTACTTTTAATTAGATATAAAATATTAATACACTTGAGTTTATATATAGAACATATTTGAAGGAGGAGGGAACATAGAGAGGTACACAGTGACAGAATTTTAATTAATTTATTTTAAAGAGTAGTCACTTTAACTTGATGGGCAGGAAAGGTCTGTCTCTAAAGCCTTTTTTTTTTTTGTGATAGAGAGGAGGGAATTCACAATGACTCAGCTTACAGAGAAAACTGAAATCCCTTTATGGTTTGGTTCCTCTCATTAACCCAAAATAGATAAAAGGCTTGTTTTCTCCTGAGCTTGAAAGCGAGAAACTGAACTTGTGACTCTCCTTTGGATTACTGCCTTCTGCTATTAAGATACCACCCTGTGCTGAGTTTCAGTGAAGATAAAGTAAAGCATCTAAAGAAATGATATGAATGGCTCCACTGTCATGAAATTTCAGGTTCCTTCCGAAGAGAGGTCTAATTCTTGGAATTTGAAGAATCTGTCAAGGCTTGTCTGCTGAGAGTCAGATAACTAATGTTAAAGCGTGAGCTCCACCTCAGTGGCATTTTGCAGATGTCATTATTTAAAATCCCATCTTGTCAACATTGTTGCCCTCTTACATTATTAAGTACATCAAGAACTTCTACTAATTCAGATTATTTGTTTATTATACAAACTTTCTGTCTTCATGAATTTAGTAGTGAAAGTTGATCCATATATTCTGATTCTTTAGGGTTTTTTATCTTCTTCAATTTGGTTCTATTGACTAAAGTGATAGGGAGGGCGGCTAGCAGATGTCAATTCACTTCTCCCTGGAGAAGACAGAAACCTGCTCCGAAATGTACACACCTCCAAGTTTACATGAATTATCAGATGCTTATTAATAATAAGTGAAGGAATTCAAAGTTATCCACCTTATTTAAGGTCATTAAAATTATCACATGAACAAGGAAAACTCTGAAGGAGGAGGCACTTTGCCAATACCTACCCAGGACAGCCAGAGAAAAGTCCCTTGGCTGAAGGGGAAATGGCACAATTGGTCTCCTTCATGAATGGCTGAGCAGTTCCAAGCAGAGGCCGGTCTGACCTGGCATGTGTCTCCTAAAGGAAGTGTGCCAAAGATAAGGTGAAATAAGGATCACAGAGGACACGCCTATATAAATAGTCCAGTTAACCTGTCTGCAGCTCGTGGGCCTGCCTGCACTGCACATTGCTTTCTACTTCTCATAGCCAAGACATCAGCTCCTGGAAGCTGCTGTCAAAAGGGTGAACCTTTCACTCAGAGTCATTCAACATCAACTTTTACTGAATATTTATTCAACTACATTCAATAAATATTTATTGAGCACCTACTATGTACCAGATAGTGTTCCAGATGCTTAGGATACCTCAGGAAAAAGTAAAAAAGTAGAAGGAACAGATTTTTGTGAAACACTGTATGGGAGGCAGCAGTACTAAATTACTAAATACAGAATAAGTACTAAATGAAAACAGGTACTGAAGTATATAAAATGTGATCCTTATTCTTGAGGAGTTTACAATCTTGAATGAGGGCGGTTGGTAAACATAAAAATGGTGACCTAACATATGAAGTAGCCCATGATGAGTATCAGAATGCCTGACACAGCGACTCAATTGAACTAGTAAGAAAATTGTAAAAATGTGCATTAGTCAATAAACGACAAAGTAGAAAGTTCTAAGACTCATAAACAAGAACAGTGCGGATTAGGTTCCACGGCAGTTTAGAGGAGGGAGACATCACTTCTAGCTAGTTATCAGAGAGGACCTTATGGAAGATAGTTGGCATTCAATGAGGACCGCAAGATAGGAACACACGAACAAGAACACGACTTAACCGCAGTTGGGAAAGGAGCCTGGTGAACAAATGGGAGAGATTAGAAAGTGAGAAGGTCATTTCAAAGGTTATTACAAAACTCAAGGTAGGGCAATCTGGATAAGGATCTCGGTATTTGTTGATGACTTTAAAATTATAATTGGTCACCTCTACTTTCTTGATCCTCTACCATGTCTTTAAAATATTTTGTTGTTTCAATCACCATATCATAAATATGTAATTTTCTTTATTATGTAACATTTAGCATTTATATCGTTAGTCTTCTTGCTTTAATTTTTGAATCTTTAGCTATTATCATGCCCACATTCCATTATCAGACTTGATTACTGTCTTCACTAATGTTTAATATTATTTTTATTATTAAAAAATAATTTTTGACATGCATTTTCTTAAATAGTGGTCAAGGCTCATTTTTATCTATTTTCACTGTTTGCTGATGTCCTTGCTTCTCCTCTCCAAGACTTTGTATGTTACATATAGATTTTAATGATTTATTTTATAGCTGTACTGTATGTTAAAATATTGAGAAAAAAACATTGAAATATAAAATTCTGCTAGAATTGCATTCCAATCACCCCATGTTTTGTCTCTGATAGTGGCACTCAAGAGAATTATATGAAGTACCCAATTTTCCTCTCTGAGGTCAACTACAGAAGTTTAAGGATGCATTTGAAATGGTATAGTTTTCCAGAACATATTTTTTCCCTAAGTGGGTCTGAGTGTGTGTTATGTGAGGGTGTGAGGGTGACCACAGCCATGCGTGAAGGTAGCGTGTTTTTGGCAGTACACTAAAACCTTTGCTTGTCTCAGAATAAATTATGCCCCATCTGTATATGCTCCCAGTGGCAGGATATCTGATGCCAGAGCCAAAGCAGTGGAAATGAGTGTGGACTGAGCCGGGGTTTGGAAAAGAGTAGAGGAGCTTAGTACCTCAGTTCTCTCTGCTTCCTGGTAGGGTCCCCACCAGGCACAACTGCCCTAGGAAAGGCAGCAGGACAGTGAGTGGAGGAAAGCACAGGATTCCCCATTTCTTTCTGTTTATACATTCCTTGATTCAAAAACACATACTGATCACCTAATTTTGTTCTGGCGACATAGTATGCATGAGGGATAGTTAAACTTCTGCCATGAACTCGGACTGCTCAGTTTATAATCTAGTGCTGGGGATGACAAATGTAAAACATATCATTATATGAGTTATATCATTAAAGTTGGGACAAATGGTACAAGGTGAAGGTGCCGCGTGGTTTAAGGGAGGATTCCTAGAGTACAATGCTGTGCCAGCATCTCCACAACAGACGAAAATACAGCCAATGTTGTTTTAACTATGACCATTAACATCAGAATAAATGATAAAATTCTCCTCTCTCAGGGAAACTACAGTATAAATAATATCACAATGGCAAGGAATTTAGAGAACTTTAGCTGTATGATAAACTATGCATAAAATTTTGTTATAAAAATGACAAGGAACGCCTAAAAAAATGACAAGGAATATCTGGAACTTTTCCCTACAATCCTTTAATAATACATATTGTCCACAAAAAGAAGGAAATCTCATCTGAAATCTTATGCACCTGTGTGGCTAGTCAATTATTCATGAATCATCATGGATCCGATATATATTTCCCTACCTAATTCTGTTAGACAGTCAATTTGTAACGCTAAACAAAATGTGCACAGAAACCTTGAACATAGCAGTGCAGATATTCTCTGAAATTCCACTTATTCACTCACTGTGGGATATTTAGAAAAGTCAGATGTCCACGCACATCATCTTAGCACATGTCCATCTGTCATCTAGAATTACCAGTAAACATACTGCTTAAATAGTGGTGGTTAAGAATAGAGACCCTGATGATGAATGGCTCTAGGCGTAGATCACACAAACGGTCACCAAGCTACACAAAGATGACTGCCAGATCAGCCACGAAAATAGACCCTCGGTTGTTCGTTCCCATGCTCCATTTCTAAGGATCCTTGAGGTCATTTTTATAGATGATTTCAAAATAAATGAGAAAAAGAGGAGTTGGTAAGTATATACCACTGGAAGAAATAGTCCTAGAAAACAAAACCCAGATTTTGAGTCATTCCCTCTACTGGGAAGTGGAGACTACTGTTGCTCTTTAAACAGTATGCTCATGAAGTTCTTTAGCTCCATTTGCTAAAATGCTGAATCAAAATATATTATTCTTGTTGATCTTGAAAACCAAGACCTCTAGCTGATAATTTCTTTATTAGGCTATCGTGCGCTTGTGAGAGAGACCCTGGCTTAGTAAGAAAATGAATGAATGTTAATATGCAAATCTCCTCATAAAAGGCAACACTACCTGAAATGTCTCATTTAGCTGCTATTTAGATCCATTATTAAGAATAGGGTTTAATAGGGAAAGGGATAAAGATATTTATTTGGGGAAAGGAAAGGAGGAGGTGAGATTAAAAATGGTTCGCTCCTCAACTGCTTTAGAACTGCCTTGAGATAAACGCTACTTCTCCTGTTGAGCTGGGGTGTAAAAAATTTCTCCATTCAGTACTCATTTATAGTCTGTAGATCATTCACTGATGGCTACTTATCCTTATCAGCAGAAGCTCTTATTGTTAAGAGTTATTAAGCACTAACCATGTCAGGGGATTAGCAGAGACTCAAGGAAATTATCCCTGAAGATCTTGGGAGGAAAGATAGGATGGTTAATTACAGGATAGTTCACTGAATTGGCCTCTGATATTAGATTTTGAGGCATTCAATTGTGGATATTAGCATGTTCTCTCAGGATACCGAAAAAGAAATGGAGAAAAATGATTTTCAATTGATCTTTATTCATAAAGCCATCCAATATTCATTAAACAAGTCCCTACTGAGTGCTAGACAAAATGAATAAAACAAAGGCCCTGTCCTCAAAAGGTTTTTTAACCTGATTGGTGATTGTATCGGGTTCTGTCCTGAAAATACCTGTGTAATAAGCAACAATAAACCTCGGTGATTGCACAACAATAAATATCTGCCACGTATCTGTAAGGTTTGGTTTATCTCTGCTGGGTTCACTCATGAGTCTGAATGTCATCTGGGCTGATCTTGGCCGGGTCAACTTGGCTCTGCTTCACGTGTCTCTCACTCTCATCTTGGGACAAGTAGGCTAATCTGGCCTGAAGTTTTATGGCAATGGCTCAAGCACAGGAGAATAAACTCCATCTCAGAAGTGCCTCTTGATGTCGCAGCCTGTATCACATTTATTGACATCCTACTGTGTAAAACCAGTCATGTGCCCTAACTCAGACTCAAGAGGCAACAAACATACTTCACCTCTTGATAGAAAAAGTGCAAAACCACATAACAAAGGGTGTGGATATGAGAAGGGGAAGAAGTCAAGGCAATTGTAATCTACGATAGTAATATAAACACAAGATTGAGATTCAATAACAAATTTTGAGGAGCATCAGTATCAAGAAAATCAAGTTTATTACTCTGTATTTAGTACAACTATAGTGACTTATTTTTAAAAACCTCAGCAGCAAGTTAATATGTTTGTTTAAACTTTCCTAGTTGTTAAATTTAAGAAGGATCTGAAGGATTAAGACCTCTTCATATTCCCTTTTAATCTAAAGTTTGCTCAACATTAGAAAACACCAAGTGGCAAGGGTTTTAATAGCATGGGATATTAAAGTGCCTTAATGCTATTTTAAAGCTACTAGGTATTAGAATACCACAGGGAGGATGCTCTGAGGTATTTCCATTCTTTATTAACATGCTTTGTGTAATTAGTAGTGTTTCTATCAGAATAAATAGTGATTTGGAATTCATCCAAATTAAATGCCCAAATGAAAAAGGAACATTAGTGGTGAATGGAATGTTAAAAGAGTCAAACTTCTCTGGGGTAGATATGTCTGTGCAAGTCAGTGCAATTTAGATCAAATCTGTAGAACCCACGAGGAGCAAAGGCAGCATCTATGTAGAAGAAGTCTGTGGGAGGGGGAAGCAGAAACCCAAACAGGCTTTGAGCCAGAGGGCACTTCACTTTCAGCTTTCTGAAAACGCTACAAATCAAACTAAATTTTGTATATACCGTTAATGAAATCTGCATTGGCATCTTAAAAAAATAAAACAACAAATATATGTAAAATAAGTCATTGTGCATGTTTTTGGTTATTTAGTATCTTATAGTTCTGACAGGAAAGGGTAACTCCTCCATATAATATAATATTAAGACTATAGAGACCACCTTCTATAAGGGAAGTTGTGAAAGCATTTCTGATGTCACCTACCATGAGTATTCAAAAGAAGGGACTGTACTATATCATTGGATCTAATTTCTCACTACGTTGCCAGCACCACCTTGCTTTGGCACCCGTTGGTCATATAACAGTGATTTGGCATAATTATACACAGCCACACTGCATCTAAGCAATGATGACTAGCCTATAGCTTCTGAAATTAGTGACTTATAATGTCTGAGGGGAAGTCAATGTGGTAGTCCTGGCCTGTGCTTACCATTGAGGTAAATAACTGTGGGCTCAAGATAATATAAATAAGTTTAAATATTAAGACCTTATCAGCTTCTACAAAACAGAGACAATGCAGTGGAAAGAGCTATGGCCTGTAAGAAAATAAACCTCTTATGAAAAAATTAATAATTAGCATTACTTCATACCATATGTAAAACATCTAAAACTATAAAACTTTGGAGAAAAAAATCTTCATGGGCTTAGGTTAGTCAAATATTTTTTACATAGGACAACAATAGAAAAGCATGAATCATAAAAAAATTTGATAAATTGGACTTCATCAAAATTAAAAATTACTCTTTGAAAGACACTGTTCAGAACAGAACCAAGGCAAAGATTGCTAGCAAAACATCTACCTCTTAAAGGAATTGATTTGGAATATATAAAGAATTTTTACAACTTGAGAAAAAGAAGACAAATACAGTATTTCAAAATTTGACAAAAGATTTGAACAGACACTTCATAAAAGAAGAAATTCAGGTGGCAAAATAAACACGTGAAAATTTCTCAATGTCATTGGTTACTAGTTAAAGGCACAAAGAGATACTACTGTACATATTTTTACTAACATTTAAGAAACTGTAAATGCCAGCTGATGACAAGAGTGTAGAGCAACTAGAACATCCGTATATGACTGAGAGGAGTGCGAAATGGTACACCAGTTTCCTGTAGCATTCGATGTACACACACCACGTGAACTAGCCATTCCACTTCCAGATATTTACTCGAAATAAAACATCTGTCCATACAGAGACCTGTATGGGAATGTTTATAGCAACTTTTTTCCGTAACAGCCAAATACTGGAAAAACCCAGATGTCTATTCACTGGAAAAGAGGTAAATAAATTGTAGTACATTCACAAAATAGAACATTATTCAGCTCTAAAAAGAAATAAACTACTAAAACATGGACCAACATTATGTTCCGGGACAAGCTACTTACTAAAGAATACATACTTCAAGATTGCATTTGTGTGAGAATCGTGAAAAGGCGAAACTACAGGGACAGAAAACAGAACAGACATTGCCCCTGGCTGGGCGGGGTGCCGGGATGGCTACAAGAAGGAAACTTCTGGTGGCAACGAAAATGTTCTGAATGTTAGTCATAGTGGTGGTGACACAGCTGTTTGCCTTTGCCAAAACTCATCAAACTACCGAAGTGGACATGAGGACTTTACTGTACGTAGACTATCTTAATAAATCCGACCTATGAGAAAAACAAGGAAGCTGTGGTAGCTTAGGGCAGGGTCATAAGAGAGGAAATCGAGAGGAGTGAGGGCATGGATGCGAGGTCGACCCAGCCGGCATCGCAGTGGCTCCTGAACTCACTCCCCTCACTCCATGGACGCACTGAATGTACAGCTGAACATGGTGCGATGGCCTCAGAGAGAAATCCAGAAACTAGCTGAGTAACTGCCACACATAGAATGTATGATAAAATGCCCACATCCAAACAGGCAGGTCAGGCTGAGCCACACTCCTGTCCTAAACCTCAGCACTCGAGACTCGGCTTCTTCCTGCGGAGTGAAGGGTTTGGATACCTTATTTAGGGCTCCAACTTTTAGGACTTGTAACAAAGGGCCAGGCTCCCCATCACCCATTCTGAAAGCCAATGCTTCCTGCTTTATGAGACCCACAAGACCATCTAACAAACAAAGAGGCAATTGTTCAGGCATGTAAGCCCTCACCAAAGCTACTCCCCCAGGGCAGAGAAGACAGGCAAAATCCACCCCTCTCCCAGTCTTTTATGAATGGGATCATCTGCATACTTTGAAAGCTGCTACCTGGGGTCCAAGTTTATAATTTGGCACACACCTAGGGGCTTGCTGGAATCCTCACAGGGACTTGAGAAAACTGGTGGACACCTCCATGGCTGTCTACCTGTAGTCTGTACCAGCTCACCAGTGTCTCCATAGAAGGAGCCTGCACACATGTCTGCACCCCAGCTTTTGCAGCTGCCAACCAAGAGACGGATCCACAGATCACCTGGCTTTGATGGCCAACAGTGCTTCTTCCATACACACATCCCACATGGGGATAAGCTGTTCAGTGTTGGTCCTGGCCATGTTTTTTAAATTTGACAACAAAAGCAAAAATAAGCAAGTGAAACTACATCAAACTAAAATGCTTACTCAACCAAGGAAACCATCAACAAAATGAAAAGGCAACCTATAGAATGGGGGGAAATATTTGCAAACCACATACCCAATAGGGATTAATATTCAAAATATACAAGGAACTCATACAATTCAACAGCAAAAGAACAAATCACCCAATTAAAATGGGCAAAGGACCTGAATAGACAGTTTCCAGAGAAGACATACACGTGGCCCACAGGTACATGCACACTAATCATCAGGGAAATGCAAAATCAAAACTACAGTGAAATATCATCTTGCACCTGTTAAGGCGGCTTTTATAAAAAAGACAAAAATAACAAACACTGCTGAGGCATGAAGAAAAGGAACTCTTGTACATTATTGATGGGAATGTAATCTGGTACAGCCACAATGAAATTAAAAATAGAACTACCATATAATCTAGCAATTTCACTTGTAGGTTTTTATCCAAAGGAAACAAAACCATTATCTTGAAGAGTTTTCTGTATCCCCATGTTCAGTGCAGTATTACTTGTAATAACCAAAGTATAGAAATAATCTCAATGTCTGTCAACAAATGGGTTAATATATTATATGTATGTCTGTATGTATGTATCACATATTATACACACACAACAGAATATGTAGCCTTAAAAAAATCCTGTATTTTTGACAACATGGATGACACGGAATAGCATCATGCTAAGTAAAATAAGCCAGACAGAGAAGGACAAATGGTATTACTTATATGTGAAATCTAATAAGTTTTTAAAAAAAGTCAAACTCAGAGAAACAGAGCAGAAAGTGGTTGCTAAGGGCTGGGGGTGGGGGCCCTAGGGAGAGGTGATAAAATGGTACAAACTTTCAGTTATGAGATGAATGAAGTCTCAAAATCCAAGGTGTAACATGTTCACTACAGTTGATAATACTATATTGTATAATTTAAATTTGCTAAGAGAGTAGAACTTAAATGTTCTCACCAAAAAAAAAAAAGGTTAAAAATGTGGGGTGACAGCTGTGTTAACTAGATTGGAGGAATCCTTTCACATCGCATATGTATATGATATCATTGTGTTGTACACTTTAAATACCTTAGGGTTTTACTTGTCAATTATACCTCAATAAAGTTGCAAAAAACAAAAAAGTGGATGGATGATTGATCTTTTTTGGACTGAGTAACTGAAACTAAGATCTATCTGTACAGAATTTAACATAGTGTCTGACATAGTGTGGACTTAATAAATGTTAGTGATTATAAGTTTTAGTTTGCCTAGGTTAAAGTTTGTTCAGTAAAGAAAACCCAGTATGAACAGAATCAAAGAACTATTTACGAATAGTGTTAGAGAGGTTTAGTGTGGCTGACTTGCTGACATTAGGACAGTTTTTGCTTCCTTTTTAAACAAAACTTTGTGGAATAATATATGAAATGTCTATCACTAATTAACTTCTTCAATAGCTATTCATTAAGTACCAGACATTATGCTATATTTTGGAGATATAAGCTAAATGGTAAACAAATATTTGTACTCTCAACAATGAACTTGTAACTTAGTGAGACTTACAAATAAAAATGAAGGGGCACCTACTGCAGTAACTGTCCCCTGCCTCCTCAAGAGACATAAGGATAAGAGTCAAAAAAGTTCTCGTTATGGAAATTGTAAGTAACCTGAGGATCTGATGGGTAATTACAAGTGCACTGGTAAGGGCCGGAGGCAGTGGCTATGGAAAGATGGGGGCGGGCGGCGGGGAGAACAGTCTCTGCAAAGGGCAGTTTGTCTGAAAGCCGGGACACCAAAGGTGCCAGGTACGTTCTCAGTGTTACTACAGTCGAAGATGAAGGACAGCTGGAACACACAGTGTTTCAAGAGGTGAACCTGGAGGGGTAGATAGGGTCAAGGTCTAGCTGGGCTTGGTAAACCATCATAAGGATTTTGAAATTTATCCTTAAGATGACGGGAAGCCATTGAAGGGTTTGAACTTACGCGATCCATTCTGATTTGTGCTTCAGGAAAATTACCTTGGCGTCAGCATGGAGGCCTGGGGGAGGTGGGGACTTAATTCAGGGAAGGACCAGCAGAGGTATTGCAACAGGAATGAGAAAGTGAAGCGTTTAACAAACTCTTAGGAAAGTATAAAAGCCAGAGACTAATTGACCATCAAGGCTAAAACATGGTCATAATCAAGAACGGTGCCCACGTCTCAGACCCAGGCGCCTCGGAGGAGGGTGTCAGTTACTAGAGGCTGGAAGGGTTGGAGAGGGAGTATGTCAGGAGGGAGGGTGGTGGTTACATTTTTTGGTCATACTGTAAAAATGCTAATCAAATGATATATCCAGCCTTTTATTGTTTGTTAATTTTTCTTACATCCTGAAATTAAATTCCTATAATGTTTAAACCTATAAATTTCTGACCTTACGGTTTTTTTTTCCCCTAAGTCTATAAGGCATTTTTATTACCAGAAATAGATACAAAACACGTTGGAAGCAAAAGCTGCTTATTGAACAAATGGTGGTTAACGGCTCACCTTCTTCCTCTTCCCTCGTCGTGTTCACAAAAGAAATCAGAGACATACCTGAGTTTAGACAGAATCGAGTTTTATATTCTTGTCAATTGTTTTTCCTTCACCCAACTTTACCCATGACTTGTTTCCTTTCTGCCTAGCTCTGCAATT
>VMDR010032777.1:0-11588 GCA_007922815.1 Macrotus californicus
ATTATTTTTTATTGAGTTTATTGGGGTGACTCTGGTTAACAAAATTATACAGGTTTCAGGTGCACAGTTCCACAATACATCGGTTCACTGTGTTGTGTGTTCCCCACCCTATTTTAAATTGTATAATTTCCATTTTATTTTTAATTTGTTGAATCCAATTCTGGTGAAATACTTCCAAACTTAATTTATATCTTCCATATTTTTCTGCTATTTTGATAAAAACCAAATTGCCACAAACTATCAAAGACAGTGATTCTCTGACACTGCTGCTAACTTACCCTTTATGTCTCCAATTTAAATATCTTGAGGTTCAAGACACTTCCCTAACTCCTGCTGTTTCTCTGGTACTTAATAGCAGAACTTACCTGGGTCATTTGCTATATCCTCAGCCTTCTGACCTCAGCTCAGAATCAGCAAGTAACCAAGGAATATTGGCCTACCTCTACGTGAGATGCAGTTGTCTGCATGATTTTGCCATTTGAACTTCTGATTATCTGATTATCTCATGCCTTCAAACAGATAGTTCTCTTCTTTTTTTCTAGTTGTCTTCTAAGGAAGATTTACCACAGCCACTTTATTATAGCCTCGAGTTGAAATTTGGTATCATTTTAAAAGGAACAAAACAATGCAAGTATTTCAAAATATTATCTCAAGCTAACAGCATATCATGGCTCTTCAAAACCACAAAAGCAGACACATTAAACAACTTTTAAGTTTTGATCAATTAGATTATGCAAATCTACCTTCACTATTTTATAAAATGCATGGTTTCTCAAAACTTTAAGAGAATCTGTGTTCTTTTAAAGATATTGATGTCTCCATGAGGTACATCTTCACAGATTCCACTATTTTAATAAATATTTTATTGCCCTTGGTTATACTTATACAATAGATAAAATGTTATTTTTCCCTGTTAGTGCTGTGAGCTGATGGTTTCCCCTCATCACAGATACTGGTTATCAGCAAAGATCTTTAAGTTATCTGAACAATATTGAAAGCGTAGTTGCTTTAGCTACTAGAACATCTTCTCTAGTGTCTTCATAGTCTGGTATGCCTTGTTTTCTAAAGGATGAGGTAATGTGTACACTGTACATTTGTTCTTTGGGATATAGATATCAGTTACTAGTGTCTCAAATTGTCTTTCAGGCAGCAAAATATTTTCTTTTGATCACTCTGAATGAACTCATCTCTGCTTTTTTTCATGATTTACTGTCATTGTGTTGAATGCTGACTCCTCACAATTATGTCCTAGCCAATAAATACGAGATCAACATCCTTATGTTAGTGACGGGGTAGGGATTTTGTCTTATTACTCCTTCCCTGTCCGGGAACCTGAGGTGGGATGGATGTGAGTGATCAATGAGTATGAACGCTCAAGACGCTTCAGTCAATGTAAAGCAGGGCCTCTAGGTGTCACTATTCCATCAGCAAAGGGTGCTAAAAATAGTCACTACAAATCTGTTTCTGGTCCAAATATCTATGTGAACACTACTTACCTTATTAAACTAAGATGTTTGGAATGTGTGATAATTTACTGCCACTGGACTTACTGTGGTTATTGTATTATAAGAGGGGTAACTGGAAACATGAGTAAGATGTTACTTTGTCTCTACCACGTGAAAATAAGACTCCAGTGAAAGTTTCTTTGATAGACTTTGATTTTCTGTACTAGCTAATTACAAAGGAAAGAGGCACACAAATAAAATTCTTATAGTGTCATAGCACAAGAAAGCTCTCAGGAAACAAACAAATTGGGCTGTATGAAAGGGACACAAGAGCCAACCTGAAAAGCTTCCAGTGGCCAAAGCTGGAACAATTTGTGCAAAAAAAGTAAACATTATATATAGTGCTGATGATAACTCACAATATAAAATAAATATGTATGAGCCCATATTGATATAAATATGTGAATGTTTATGTAAATAAAAATGGGATAAAGGACAAATCTTCCTTACAAAAGAATTCCAAATAATTTATGTAGACACTGGACACTTCAGGAAGACAGAGCTTAATCCCACCAGCCCTGTTGAGGGCAGGCTTGACTTAGTGACATGCTTCCAAAAGTCTAAACTATGGAAAGAGGAAGAGAATTTACAGTGAAGAAACCTGACGAACATTGCCTGAGTCTGGAGATCAAGGTTAACATCACCAGGCATAAGGGATGTTGATAGCATGTACCTCCACATAATGTCATAGGAAGGTTGCCTCACTTCCACGGTATTTGTTTAAAAAAGAAAAAAAGCACAACCCCATTCTAATAATAAAAAGTCACACAAACTGAAATTGAGGGCTACTTCATAAAACACCAAGCCAGCACTCCTGAAAACCCTCAAGATTATAAAACAAAGGAAGACTGAGTAACCACTGCAGCTGGGCTGGAGGAGACTAAGGAGACACGGCGTCTACTGCAGCGTGTTTTCCAGGATTGGATTCTGGAATGGAAACAGGACATTAGTGGGAAAACTAGGAAAATTTGAAACTTTGGAGTTTAGTTTTTTTAAAAAAGTAAATATGACTTAACAAGACAGTTTAAGGAATAGTAGATACATTGATATGGAAAATTTTGCTCGAGTTCTGCATAATAGAATGAATAAATTACAAGTTTTTACACTTAGTATATTTAATTTCTATCATCTTTCTGTGGGTCATGTTATGATGATCATTCATTTTTTTAACAGAAGGGGATATCTGGGATGTCATGTACAAATCAGCATCTCTATCAACATGCCAAGCAAAAATCATGATGTCTATAACAAATTTATCGTGTACATAACAAAGAAGGTGCCCATCAATCTCCAGCCCTACCACTGATTATCACTGCAGCGACACTACAGCAAGCAATTGTTAAACCAAAAGTGTCCCCTGGGCCCAGGACTGGCACTCTGGGTCGTTATATTTATCCTTACCTGTTATTGTTGGAGACAAACACTTAAAGATGAGAAAATTAAAATTTAATGGTTAAAAAAACTTACCTAAGGTCACACTTCAGCTTTGGATGAGAATTTGCATCTTTGTGCTTTTTGTTCCTTTATTATATATCACATGTGTATGATGTAAGTGTCTATTTGATACACCATATATATTTTACCTATTACATCTTTTTTAAAGACCATGACCAGCCTTACCATGTCATGTGATATCTTATCTAGTGTGTTCTTCTTCCCTTTCACAATGCAGTATCTGCAACTGTGAATTACTTTTCTTAATTTGCTTCTGTAGGGAATCATCCTCAACACAGCCCTGAGTGTCAGATTGGACTCGCTCAAGTCAGTGGTTTAACCCAGCGTAAGTATGCCAAAGAGGCCGGATCAAAGGGACAGATGGAGAAAACTGAGGAGGGAATCCTGGCGAATGCCCGCATTGCTGAGGTTCATGGGAGATGAAAAGGAGGATGCAGATTAGGGAAAGGAGGCCAGTGTGTGGTGTTAATAAACCCACATGGAGAAAATCATTAGGAAAATGTGAAAGTTAAAAATGTTAGAGCGAGACTGAGAGGAACAGGTGCCGTTTGGTGATGTGTGGAGTCCAGGTCCGATCAAAGTATATACAGGGAAGATTGAAAGTGACAGAGTGGAAAAGGGCATGTACTGATGATATGTTTCAGAATGAACTCATATACAAAGTTTTAAAAGGTTTCAACCTCCTTGGTGCAAGAAGTGCTTATGTTTCTCATACAAGAAGTATGGCTGTAGGTAGCTGCCAACGTCGGATCTGAAGCACAGTATAGGGCTGAAATCTGTATAATTCTTTTTTTGGTATCAATCAAACATGGAAAAAAGGGATCATTTCCCCTTTTCATCTGACTCTCACTTTCAGGGAGACTGGGATGATGTGTGGGCACTGTGCTGCCTCATGCAAAATCTGACTTCTCTTAGCAAAGGAGCAGCAGGATTGAAGGAGGGAAGGCAGCTCGGTATCCATGCTTCTACCATACACACGCACGTCCTTCATCATAGAGACCACTCCAGGTTTTCATCCAGATGCTAAATTCACCTCCAAGTTCTGCATCTCTTGTTGAGTTAGTCTTTTCCATCATTCATTCACTCACTCATTCATTCATTCTTTCATGCATACAACAAATGTTTACTGGGCATCTACTATGCATCATGCACTGTTCTAGGTTCTTGAGATATGTTAGAGATGTAAAATGACAGGGATTCGTGTTACCATGGAGCTTAATTCCTGCAAGAGATAAAGCCATAGGCTCTAACTAAACATCAAATTATGTGCCCCCAACACACCGGTGGTGAAGGTACACATAGGTTAAGCACATGGAATCCCATTTGGAAAGGGAGAAGAGGGAAGAAGACACACAGAAGTTATTTCTGCAGAGCATACATTAATGCTTCCTAGACAGTCCCAGCGAATGAAACCTTGAAAATCAGTGGTGAATACTTTTTCCACTGAAATTGTTACATTCTGACCAATTACTGCTTGTTGGCACATTCTGTCTTTAGATACATTAATTGAAAATAGCTCCCCTATTAGTGAGTTTATATGTAAATTATACACTTAAGGCAAAAGTAAAAATTACAACTGCTGTCCTGGTGTGCGTATTAGCATAATGAAGCACCGGCCCCTAAGAGTGCCTTGAAGAGGTTTTTGCATCACAGGGTGACTCCTGAACCACACACAGAGGCCTCCTATAAGGCATCCCTAGTGTAGGCATGAACACTTAGGCAGCCGTGGTCTCTGTTCTGCAATACATGCTCTTTTGTATCTGGAGTAAATGTTATATGGAAAATTATCCGAAAAGCAATAAATAAAAGAAAAAAGGTAGAAAAGCATGGGCCAGGTGGCCAGATGGCTCTTGATTAGCACATAGAATGCTCCCATCTCAAAATGAGGATCATATGGTACTATGAGTAACCTAGGCAGATATTAATGTATTTTTAATGATTTCTCCACATTGCTGGAACGACTGATGAAAATTGCCTTGTTCTTAACAGCTCAGCAATTTCAGCTCAGTGGTTATAGGTCAACAGTGGTTTGATTAAGTGCCTCAAAATGCATCATAGCATTCATGTTTCTAAGCAACTATGACTATAGCGGTGTTCCACTAACCTATAATTAAATAAATTAGCACCCTCTATACATTGAGACTGAGTATATACTGGGGCCTTTTGAGAAATTTGAAATTCATGAAACATTTTTCATCCTGGTTCTTATTTCAGCCTTTCATCTAGTTTTATCTAGTTTGCACTTAAAATACACAGAGGGGGAAGAACACATGGATTTTAATGAAAAATACTAACGAAAGGGTCAGAAGTGAGAGAACTGACTGGGTAATAATTAAAAGATGTTTTGGCTCTACCTGCAGATGCGCAGAGTCTAGGCAGGAGGCAGAGAATGTTTGACCAGCTCCTCCTGAGGTGTGGCGGTGGGACTGTAGGAGTGCCGGAAGACAGATTGCTTCTCCAAGTCACTGGCTTTCTGTCCTTCTAAGACAGGAAAGAATGCTCTGAGTTTGACTCAGCAAATAATGGTGTGTATGTCAAAGTGGACAATGAAATGAGGCACAAAAATAAGCGAATAGTTCACTGGAAGGCTAACTGAGAAATTTAAACTCTACATTGGCTGCCATTTTATTCATGGGTCCATCAAATTGGGTTGAACCCCCAAATCAGCATCAGGAAACAGTTAAAGAAAAAAAGGTAGAAAGGTATAGAGACTGACATAGCCAAATGGTTCTTGCTTAGCACAGACTGCTTTCATCTCTAAGTGATGAAAACGTACTACTACGATTAGTCCAGGCAGGTGTTAATGTAGTCTCAGCCATCCCTCCATGCTCCTGTAGCCCCAGCTGGAAATGGCCTTGTCCTTAATGGCTCAGCAGTTAAAGCTCAGTGGTTATAGCTCAGTCGTAGTTCAGTAAAGTGCTCAGTGCTTCCAAATAAAGTTTTCTAATGACCTCAGTTTACAGATGAGAGGAATTCTGAAGTATCAAAGTAGAAGAGCAAAGTAGCCTGCCTGTTCTTTCAGGAGAGTACGATGATCAAAGGGAGGAATGGAGTAATAAATAAATGGGTAATGGAATCATAGCTAAAATATCACAGTAATGTATTGACAGGTTTCTATGTGTGGTGTTATCCATGTACAGAACAGATATGATACAACAGACCTTTATGCAACAGTGCATAAACTGAAAGATGTAAGTGGCTTGAAAATTTGATCTCACCCAGATTCTATAATCACTCAGAATCAGTGACAGCCTGAGCTAAGACAACTTTGAAACAAAATATTTCTCCTATGTTGATTTAGCCAAGTGCATAGGTTGAGTGGGGACTATTGGCTGACTTACCCATCCAGGTGAGCCTGTGTTCTATCTTGCAGCCCAACCATTGGGTCTACATTCCCCCTCTTTATTTTCCTCCCAGGACTTCCTATGATATTATCAGACAGTACTGAGTTTCTTCTGTTCAACTTCCTCCACTTTCCTTTTTTCATCTGCTGGTGATTTCGGAATTTGTCAAGAGATCATCCAATGACAGGTTTTATTGCTCCCTTTATGCTAGAAAGAAATCTGCCCAAATGACTCCGAGTAGGTGCAGTTGGTGACAGATAAAACCAGGGATGACTATGAGAAGTGGACAACTCAGAGAGGTGGGAGGCACGAAGGGGAAAGGAGTAGGGGGATGGCAAAGGGGAGAGAGAGGGGCAAAGAAAACTTGTCTTAGAACCCGCTGTTCCACAAAGTATTTTACCAAACTGCCATTCCAAAGTTCAGTGTATTATCACCCTTTGAGAAATAAAAGCTTTTTGTACAGACCTCCACTTTTGGCTGAGTTGGTATCAAGGAGAATAGATTTGTTCTCCTACCTGAAAACCACAAAACTAGAAAAAAAATATGTGGAGAAATGGTTTCAGGACACTAGATATCAGGCAGTGAGAGACAGTGGTCTCTGGGAGATGACATTCATTTTTCCCAACCTAGGTCGCACCATGAGACGGACATCTGACTTGAAGTGCACAAAAGAAACAGGTGTAAAACCTGCAAGTGAGTAATACAGGGTCCTATAATACCAGCTGTGGTGTTTTTTCGCTTGCTTGTTCATTTTGCACTTAATCTTTTGTTCCGTTTATAACAATGCAGAGGACAAGCTGGGAAATGTATGAATGAATATTTATGACTATGATAGGTCTTTATTTAGAAATACAAAATAAACAAACTATTTCTACTTTAAAATTGTATCTTCCCAATTGAACAACTCGTCCTTTTAATACTAGGAATGGAAAGTCATGTCAGGGAGTTCACTGAAGAAAAAAGTGATATATGTGACCTCATTTTCTCATAGTCAAGTATTGGTGGAGTTGGGCCTGTTTGCCAGATTATTGGAGACTTTCCATAATATTTGTTCTCCTTTAAAACCAAACTTCACGAGTTTTTTCTTTACAGAGTAAGTTGTCTATACTAAAAAGTAGTGCTCCTGAACCAAATTCTTGGCTTTGACAATGCCTAATTTGTGTCAGGTCCGAAGATACTTGTGTGAACTCTGAGCTTTTATTTTCCTGATTTTATTTGCTCTTGAATACTCTCAGGAAATATATTTCAACTTCCTATTTAAAAAGAAGTAAATAAAACTTCTAGTTTTTCTTTAAGGACACTGCATAGGAAAAGTGAAAGAGCCTGGCTTTAATGATATTTAGCCCCTTACCATAATAGATCTCTGTTGACTATTGTTAGCTGAAATGGACCAATTCTGAGGGATTTCATACATTTTACTATACAATATGGTTAAAATGAAAGCAGTAGGATCAACCTGAGATGAGGCTGTAAATAATCATATTGTAATGTTTAGCCTCATTATTTTCATTGGAAACACAGAATAATATTTTTCTTTTTCCTTCAATTAGGTTTACTAAATTTCTGCTTTTGTTAGAGAGTGGTGGTCTCATTTGTACTTTTTTCATCTCATTAATAATTTTATCTTAATAATTAAACTCTGAGTTTAATATGTTCTCTTCACTTGTGTTGCACCATGAACCACATTCAAAGCCCTTATCTGTCACTTTCCAATTGAGAGCTATAAGGACAGAGTGACCATGAGCCATAAGAGTGAAGGAGCTGGAAGCCCTGACAATGACTTACGCTACTTGTACTCACTGCTGCAGGCAGCCCTCTTCTTCAATGCCATGGCTGGGCTGCACAGGGAGCACTCCTCCAAGGTCACTGGGTGTGGAATGGACTGAGTAACTGGCAGCTTTGGAGAAGAGCTAGCAATTAAATTTTAGCTAATAAACAATAATGAGGCGCCATCAATACCAGTAAAATCAATTGCAATTGTATTACTTTTATTATTTGGTTAAAGATCAATGGGAGAAATGGAGACAGAAGAAATGTCAGCAGAAGCTCTATTATGTTGGCCATAATTAGATTTCACATATGATTTAATTGACTAAATTCATAGGTAACCATTTCATACTATACTCACTGGAAAATGAGACTAGGATACCCAAGAGCAGAATCCAAACACCACCTAATCTTAATCTAAAGAGGCCCACTCTGAAAACCTAGGTGGTATTCTATGTTGTAGTTAATTCTAAAATGTTTTGGTGTATGGATTCTGGTCAATGTCACATGTAAATTGGTAAGAGTTCTTTCCAGACTTTCTATGCAGGCTTAAAAACTCTCTTTTTCCAGTTTCCTCCTTTCTGAAATCTTACCCCTATTCAATAGTTAAGAGGGAGAGGGACACCACCTGCCACCCTTAGGTGGGGGGCTGAAGTCCAGACTCTCAGCTCAGTCTCTGCTGATGCTACTGAACGGCAGAAAAAAATTCCTCTCAAGCCATCTTCTGCCCCTAGGTGAAGGTGGGGAATTCAGACTCCTGCCCAGTCTCTACTAGTGCCACTGGTGAGGAAGCAACATGTCTTCTCAGGACATGTCCTACTGCCAAGTGGGAGCTCACTAGGACTCTGCTGAGTCTTAGGGCTGCCTTGGCTGTTTCCCTGGAAGTGCGTATAGTCTAGACTTCTGTCTCTGTCTCTGCTGAGATTGCAAGGGGAGAAGTTAGGGGAAGAGATGTCATTGCTGGTGTTGGTTAGGGTAGGGTGGCTTTTGTCAAAGTTTTGGTTGTTTTCAGCGTCACGTTGAGCTAGCTCTTTGCAAGTCCTTTAGCCAAAGAGAACAAGGACCAGGTTTTTCCTGGGGCTATTTTTATGTGTGCCTGAGCCTGTGGAGGTTCTGGGCTGCAGCCTTCTCCAGCACCTAGTTTAAGATATATGGGAGATAAAATGAAAATGCAGGAAACTCACTGCTGTGATGTCCATGTAGTGCTGAGGGAGGTCTCTAGCTAGTGTGCCTTTCTACCTTTCAGAGTCATTTTATGATTATTTATTGTGTTATGTCCAAGCTTTTTAGCTGTACTTACTAAAGAGAAATGAGTCTGCATAATCTTACACAGAATTGGAATTCCCATTAAGTTTTTGTTTATTTTCTTAGAACTTGGCTAGTCAGTTCTAAAATGTGTATCACAATGCCAAAGACCTAGATTAGTTAAAACAATTTTTAAAGAGCAAAGCAAAGTTGGAGGACTTACATTGATTTCAAAGGTATAAGATATTGGCACAGGATATTAATTAATGGAAGGGAATTGCAAGTTTAGAAATAAATCACACATACATGGCCAGCTTATTTTCCACAAATAAGCTAACAGTCTAACAAATGGGAAGATATAATCTTTTCAACAAAAGGTACTGGAAACACTGGATATGCACATGTTACCTCTTACCGTTGACAAAAATTAACTCAAATAGGTCTTAGATGTACAAATAGTGCCTAAATTATAACACTCTTAGAAAAAGCAAAACTTTGAATGTAAAACTTATTAGGTAAAGACAAACTCTTGTGGATGGTAAAAAGAAAAGGGCTGGGAGAGAGAGAGGCCGAGGAATTCTGATATGCTGTACCATTACTGGAGTGAACGTAAATCAGTGTCAGAAATGGAACAGCAGCTCCAGAGAGTGGTTCCAACCAAGAAAAGGCAAGGAGCACATCCTCCTGGCATCTGTGTGCAGCCCATGCCACAGAAGAGGCTCAAGGCCTTAGTGAGTTATTAACTGGTCTGACAGGATGAACTCATTATATAAATGAGTAAGCATCATTGCCCCAACACAATTTTGGTGTTTAGGAAAAGAGCTTTGAAATAATCATAAACTAGATCTTGAACATTACTTTGTAAGTCTTATGTCATTCTTATCTTGGCCTTGACCAGTGGTACCTCAGCTAACCACCCTCCACGCCATCTACTGGTAGCAGAGAACTCTGAGTGCTCACAATCTCCTCAGGTGCATTATGATTTATACCCTAATGGATCCTGTTGCTGTCTTGAAGGAGAGTAAATTAGCTATCAAATCTAGGTGTCTTCTGGTTTTTTGGAATCCCCTTTAGTTTAATGAGCACACAGTTCAATTTTGTATTTATTCCAAAGTGCAATTATCCACTATGTGATTTTAATTAGTAAATACAGACTTGACGTTGATGGTGTTTTTAACTTCTATTCTTCTCCAAATATTTATTAGCACTGAAATATATTTTAAAAAAAGGCATGGTAATACATTGAACAGATAAAAGCAAATGAACATGATTCTGCATATTAAATTATAATTGTTTGCCTGAAAATACATTACTGGTAATAAACTTGAGACCTGAGAAAAAGCTGAGATCTAAAAACACAACTCTCAATATATGTCTGTGTGTGCATTTAATAGGACTTAAATTCTACTTGTATTCCCTCTTCTTCTCTTTTCTTTGACACAGTTCCCTCTTGACTTAAATCTATTCACTTAAACTAGAAATAGATGAAAATAAAACTTCCTGTGTAATAAGGTAGATATGCAGTCAAAATACCTAAGGTTCAAGTCCTGGTTCAGCAACTCACACACTGCAGGAAATTTGGACTCTCCAAGACTTAGATTACTAGTAGTAACAAGCTCAGTTTATGTTCACCCTAGATATTCACATTTACTAGTTTTATGGATGTAGAAGTTCAAGGGATCATTTGTGTTTTGCCTAAGATCTGGAGCCAAGGTGCCACAGCTGCTCCCCATGTTGTGCCCCTGGTGAAGAGTTGCCACTGCCTTGGTACAATGGCTGGATTGGGTCTTCAGGACTCTTGCTTCTCAAACAGCTCCTTTGCAGAAGTCAGGTAACAAAACCAGGAAGGGTGTGAGATTTAAAATGAACTAATGGAAGACAGGAATAGGAGGAAGTTAGTGGACAAATTGGTCCCCCTTTTCCACAAAGTCCCTGTATTTACTCTTCACAATTATATCTGAAAAATATGTTCTGACACTGAGAACTTGAGTGCACTTGTTGCGAAGATGTAGCCGGCTGAGTAATACAGCTCTCATATTTACTTTTCCTGACTCATTCCTCCTTTCCCCTTACTCTTCCATCCTGGAATTGCTCTTTCCATTCAAGTTTATCAGATAAGCTTTCTTTCTAGGGTAGCTTTTCTCAGCCATCTGAAATATGACATTCCTGTGTAGAATCTATCTATGAAATCCAAGTAACTATACTATGTAAATCACTGAATAGCTGTGAAGTTCAAAAGAGATGAATTAAATGAATAAAGGAATAAATGGAT
>VMDR010032778.1:0-11592 GCA_007922815.1 Macrotus californicus
CTCCACAGCGCTTATCTACAAAGGAACATATTACTGAGGGTGGGGGGGAGAAGCTCAACTTGTTACTATTATTTCTGGTAGGCACCCAAGGAGAGTAGCTAATTTGTTCTTCATCAATGCCAAGGACAAATTAAAAAAAAGAAAGAAACAAAGAAAACACCAACTGAATTATACATTTCTCTTTGCTTGCTTCTAAACTGTGCTTATTTTTCTCAGGATGTTCAAATGAAAACATCAAGATTTTGACTGTATATTTTGTGCATCATCTCAGGTTCTTTTTGTATGATTTTTAAATGAACTGAATTTAAAAAATAGTAGTAGATGATGTTCATTATTTAAGTACACAGAATTTTGAAAATATTAAAAGATAAAATGAATGATTAGCTAAGTTTTGAAACTGAAAAGGCTATTCCTGTTTGAAGAGGCTATTCCTGCCACTACCACCTCTCATTGGAAAGACTAAAACTGTATTTTTTCCCAAAATGCATTCAGATAACAGTTCTCCTATGTTCAGCTTGGAGCAGGAATTTTCTCTAGACTGGTGCCTCTCTGAACACGGTCCTTGGATCACCAGCATTCCAATCACTTTGGGAGGTCTCACCCACAGTCTCAGCGAACCTCTGGGATGGGGCCTGGGTATTTGTGTTTTTAACAAGCATCCAGACGACTGTTATGCAAAGGTTAAGAACTACCGCTCTCGGTGTTACTAGGAGAAATTTCATCATGACAACGTTGGTTGTAATTATATAGACTATTTTTTTCATTCACATAAAATGAATTTTCCACAATTGGGTTTCACTGTTTCTATAAACTTTTATATCTTACCCTTGATTCCAAAAGAAAAATGTGGAGTTTACACAGCTTCAGTACATACCTGGTGGGTAAAGGGTTTGGGCAAGTGCAGACAACAAGGAAATCAAATATGAGCTTTTTGCCCAGAGAAGTTCTAATCACATAGTAAACAGTTAGAATTTACACAGGTCTTTATTTAATTAAGCCTGAGAACCACTATTTAGTTGCAGCTGGAGCAGAATCTTGGCACAGAATAGAACAATCTAGTATAGCCTTTAACCTTTCCCCTTTTAACTGTGCTTATGAGAATGTGTGTGTTTCTTTAAGAAGGTGCTGCATATCTTTAAACACTGTTCATGGTCTTTGATATAAAGGTCACCTCACTGTGCACATATTTTAAAAAATTCAATAGTAAAGAAAATAGATGGAATAGATGCATCACTTAACAGGACTTTAAAAAATCTATACGGTTGAAATAACTTATCCATATGATGAACGTTCATAGTTTGAAGTTTTTCTGGTAATTTTTAATGAGGACTCTGTGTGTGTATGTTTTACTTTGATATCTACTTTGCTGTTTCACAGATCTTGTTCTACTCCACACTTCCTCATTGTTGAATATGCTTTAGTAACTCTCTGAGGTCAGCAAAGGCTAAATAAAATAACGAAAACAAAAGAATGACAGGAGTACTGTCATTGCCATTCATGACAAGTGGAAGAATTAATTAGGGCCCATACCGTCCTCAAACTCTGCACCCTGGGCTACCTGTGACGTGCAGACATACACAGGCTAGGTGAACACAATGTATAAAAAACTCAGACAGGGAAACCTCACATAAAAATCCAAATTTATGTCTTGACTTGAAGTGTCAGACTCGCTGGCCATGCCAGGACACTGTTCTCCATGGCAGCCATCAGCCATGGCTGAATAGCAGCTGTTGTCTCAGATGAGGCATGGCCTCTCCAGTCCCTCTGTCTTTACCATCCGATTTTGCCTTAGACTTCATTTACATTTTGTTCTTGACCCTTGTAGGCAATTATATGTAGGCACTAATCCATGCTAATGAACAGAATACCCCAAATAGGGTAATCCGAATATCTCAAAACCATGTGTATTTGGCTTGAAGATTTGTGGCAGACCATTCTACCTAATTGCATTTACCTTGGCAAATATTGGAATTAGTTTGTATGACTGTGAGTCTAATCAGGTGAGTAAATCAGGAAATCTCTTTGGGGGCTACACATTAGAGAGGTCAACTTGAGCTCAAAGTTTGAAATACAGACTTTCCCCTTGCCTCTGGTGGTAGAAACCTTTACTTCTGCATGGATCTCAGAGTCCTGTAATTCTGGGAGACATGGGTCTTGGGAATGTTCTACCAGCCATGGAGAGCCAGTGGGCAGTGCCGACTTTAGAAGATAGTCATCAGGACAACTATGCAATGTACTGCAGCCTCTCGGTAACTGTGGGAAGGTCTCAGGATCTTTGTCATAAGCCTGAGTTTCCAAGACTGACAGGTCCCTGCAACTGCCTTCCTACCCCTCCCACTTGAGGCAAGGCCACGAGTTCAGATGCCCCCACCAGCTAATGACTTTGGGGTTGTCTAACACTGCTGTAAGCCCTTTGGTGTCATCCAACCCTGCTTCTTTCAGAGGACAAATCTTATCTTTTTGTTAGCAAACAGGATGACTTAGATATAACTCTATAAGACACTTGTTGGGGCATAATTTAATATGACTCACTTCCCCTTATATGTAAAGACAGCTACTGAAACAAACAAGGGGAAAACCAAACCCCAAAATGTTATTGGAAACTTGCACTTGAAAATGCATAAAATTCTATTGGAGCCTGGGGATTTATTTAGAATGACTTGGCATTCTTTGCTTGGATGTCTAAACAGGCCTTGTGATACCATTTTTGGCCTCACTTTGAACCTAGTGTAATAAAGAAGGAAATGAAAGCAAAGGTAAACTTAAAGTATTGTTTTACTCTAAATGCTTTCAGTAAAGGGTCTTGTTATCTAATGATTGGTATTAGATGGCTGGTATAAATCGTACAGTCTGTTCTTTGCACTCATGGCTAAAGGAGGCAAAGGCAAAGGAAATCAATTGGAACTAGCAGGTAACAAATGACCAGTCTTAGGCAAACATAGCAGGTAGGGAAAATAGACTTGTGGACAAAGATTACTGGGAAGCAGTGAGTGAGGACTTTTCTTCCTTTTTCAAAATCCAGTACAATTATACAAAGTGACTAACTGGATAATTATGAAAGACAAGGCTGTATTATCTGTTGCCACTACTGGTCTAGGCCATGGGTTCTACTAGTTTTTCAATGGTCTACTCAATATTTATGGGACTTGAACAAAATTACTAGTTTCAAAAGATAAATGAAAATGATAAAATGAAAGATAATAAACATTGATCAATATGGTATTTACTCTATTGGCCAGTAAACTGTAATACAACTCCTCTAGAGTTGGATTTGTATTATATTGAATATGAGATGTGGGTACATTTTAGTTTTTTGATATAATGTAGGATGTAGCTTCCAAAATTAAGTAGCTGGGACAGGCCAAATCTTAAAGTGGCCTGACGGAGAACCGCCTGTTATAGCTATGTAACAGTCTCTGCCAGAGGCCACCCAGAACACTGGAAATGAGGATTTACTGAGAAACAAGTTACTTTTGGCTCGTTCTATCAATGGGACGGACATATTGTGCAAAGGGGGATCTTGCTGGGGCAGGCATCAACGGACTTTTCCGCTCCTGACTTGTCTAAACTCATGACGTTCTTCATTTTTCAAAGTTTATCTTTTTACAGTTCAGTGCTCTTCCGAAGTATCTAAAGTGCAAGTCAAGCCCTATCTCTGAACGTTGAGCTGCAAGAGAAGCGGTGGAACTCTTTACAACATGCAGCCAGCCTACTTGTGCATTTGTATCATTCCTCCGATTTCTTTTCAAGGAATTTTCATGCACACTGTCTTATTTGATCTTCATAACAATCACTGATAGGGAGAATTATTGGTGTCACTGACCGCAATGGACCAATAATGATGGGGAGTCTGAGAGACCTAGTGACACAGTAAAGGTTACACAACTGTTTAGTGCAGAAAGGCTTGAACCCCATATGTTCTAATGTCAAAGCCATGCAACTTGCTTACTAAAATATTCGTCTAGCTGCTGGACCTGTATGAGTTAGGGTATTTCTAGAGCTGAATTTTCAAGATGTTTTCTTCCCATAAATATTACATTATCATCTGTTGGAAAATATGTTTATCCATTCATGTAAAAAGCATTTGTTGAACACAGGCCATGTGCCAATAAGGTGCTAAGGCTTTGAACTTGTGATGGAGAATAAGATCAATACATTCCCTCCCCTTTGGTGCTTAATTCAAGGTTGCATTCACTGCTTAGAATGAATCTGAATTAATGTGGTCTATTATTTTTACTGCAAAATTATTTTCATTATAAAAACTGAATTTCCTCCATATCACTCTTATAACCTTAAGACAGACAGACAGACACACATACATACACACACACACACACACACACACACAGTCATTTGATAAGAGGCTTGATTGACTTGTCCAGGCAGTTTTGTTATCTTATAGCTGGAATAGCAGGAAAAGCTTATACAGAGCATATCTGGTCATGTGTTTTGAGTTCTCATTCTGACCATTATTAACCATCAAAGTCATTACCGCAGAGGGATTTCAGAGTCATTGAATTTTGCACTTAAAAGGGACTTTAGAGTTGACTGCAGTCTCTCATTTACAGATTATACTTTTTGGATAGCCCTACTTGAAATTAATTACCATCTGCCTGTTGTTCCCATGACCCTTTGTTTATACCATATACTTCAACTTTTGGCTTCGTTTGATAGTTATCCAAGTGTCTGGCCCCTCCCCTGGACTCTGAGCTTCTCTTCATTTTCCTTGCATTCTCTTTTTACCTTCATGCCCTCCCAGTACCTGGCCCACAGCCTCCCAGGTGGTGTCGGGATAAAAGCTCAGACCCATGGTTATTGCCTTTGATTCCAATGCCCTTTCAACCACAAAATCTCTTGTTGCTTTAGTTTGTTGGTCTGGAGAAGTAGATAATAGTCTCTAGAGTTTTGTTTGTAAAAAATGATTCGAGATAAAAAATTTTTTACTTCTACAAACAAAACTCCACATAGCTACTACCACTTCATCAGCATATTCTTCTCTAAGAAACGTCCAGGATTTGTGTATTAATTTGCTAGGGCTGCCATAATAAAATACTACAGACTGGATGGCTGACACAACAAAGATTTATTTTCTTTCAGTTCTGGAGGTTAGAAATTCAAGATCAAGCTGCTGACAGGTTTGGTTTTTTTCTGAGGCCTCTGTCCTTGGCTTTCAGATAGATAGTTGCCTCCTTGCTGTGTGTGCACATGATCTTGTCACAGTGCATGCACTCTGTCCGTGTCCTAGTCTCCTCCTCTTATATGGACACTTGGATTAGGGCCCACTTTAGTGACCTCATTTTTAACCTAATCACACCTTTAAAGACCCTGTTCTCCAAATGGTCACATTCCGAGGTTAGGGCTTCAACACATGACAACAGGGACAGCATAACAACTTGATTTACCTTTTTATTGATTTCTTTCTGTCTTCAGTTGCTACTTTAGGTACCTTTCAAATGCATATTTTACACTGAAAGGGAGTTATAGTGTTACAAAATATAGTAATAATCTCCAAACTCCTCTCTGTGATAAGATGCTTTTTATTTTAATAAAAATCTTCTCCCTGGCTATTCCATTTTCTATTCAAGATATTGCCGCAAATAACTTGGAGTGAGTTTGATCATATCCCAATTGAGATGTCTATTGGCTTAACCACGTCAAATTCAGCACACTTTTTTTGGTTGCCTTGCTCTTAATGTCCAAATAGACAAGATTCAGCTCTGTCATTGTTTGGCATCAGTAAGGATGTTGATTTTTTTTTTTTTTGAATAGCTGTAGAAGTTTTATTTTCTTTTAGACCAAGAATAAATGAGTGAGGTTATCAATAGCATAGATGATACCTCTTTATTTGACATTGTTAGATACCTGGACCCAGCTAAATGAAGTGGAAGTATTTTACCCCCCCAAAATATGAGGCTATTATATAGCATTAAGAACTAAAAAGAGTAGCATTTGGTAAAGAAAACAGAGACTAGCATAGCTCTGTGACTTTGAATGATAGTAGGCATTTAAACATTATAATTTTGATTGAAGAAAAGCAGAAAAGTTGAAAGGTGCATATCCTAGCATTTCTGTAACATCTGAAGAAAAGTGCATAGAGAAATTAAGAAATTGGAGGAGACTGGAAAAAGGGTTCACAACATGAGAAGCTCTTTGTTGTGAATGCATGTTTGTTACTGAGGAAACGCGGCCCAGTGGATAGTACAGGCACTGAGCATGCATCTCTCTGGTTCCCAATGTCGTCACCTATAAATTGGGCATTGATTAATTTCTACCAAAATAAGATGGTTTTGAAGATTTAATATTTATATATATAGTGTCCGGCACATAGCAGACATTCATGAAAAGCAGGCCTTTTCCTCCCACTTTCTCCACTTGCCTTATGTTACTAACTAGGTAGTTACATGGTATCAACATTTTATGGTTTCACATTTGAAAGAGGGGCTGTCAGTCCTTTATCGAAAAATTTTCTCTGCTCCATGTACAGCTCAATTAATCTCATATTAACTGTAATTACTCTTCTAGCCCTTTTACTTCAGTAATTACTAAACTTGTAACTGCTATAAGCTGACTATCCTATGTTTCATGTTATTAGTGCAGAAAAGTATTCATTTACTTCAAATTAGGTGGATTTCAAAAGGTGAAAAACACTTTTCAGCATGAGCGAACTGGGAAGGGTGGAGGGGGGATGTTAATTTACCACCACGTTTGAAGCTTCAGGCATCTGCTGTGAACAAAGAGATGTCATTTACCAATGTCCCTGTGACATGCCTGAGCATCGGAGGTCCCTTCTCCCTGCCCAGGTGCCTACTGTCTGGACACTGTGCTGTAAGTCTGAGCTTAGGCTGTGCCTCAAGACAGTGAATGACTTTTGCTTATAACTGTGTCCCCAAGGAGCATGCATTAACTGGCAGAATCATCAGAAAAATGTTGATGACTTCTTTCTATAAGATTATTAAAATCTTTTAGCTCAACCTTTCATGTGGGCTTTTAGAAAAATCTTTGTTACAATGGATATAACAGACTCAGTCAAAATTATGTTTTTTTGTTAGCAGAGCTATTTGCGGGGCGGTTACTAAGTAATGGCTGACATTTTATTAACTATTTTTTCCAATGGAAAAGTAGTCTGCAATATTTATTGTAGACTATTGTTAAAATATAAATAGTAGTAAAGAAAAATATCATGTATAAGCTTACCCTCAGAGATAACCACTTTCAATATTTTGGGTATGTATCTGTGCATCTTTTTTCCTCTGTATAGATCTTATGTGACCAAAAGGGCAAAATTCCATGCTATCCATTTTGAAGACCTGTTTTACTTTTTCACTCAATGTATTGTGAACATTTTCTCATATTACACAATACTATTCTTCTTCGACATATGGCCACATTGAATTCCATTGTGTTTTTTTCCCGAAGCTTCTATTGTTGGACTTCTGATTGCTAAGATTTTTCATTATTATAGAGAATACTGGAACACACAGTACAGTAGAGTGGCCAGGAGTGTGGGCTTTTATATAGACTCCATCGGTTACTGATTCACCAAGAGTCTCCATTTCCAGAATCTCCATTTCCTCAGCTTTAATGCTAATGTGGTGATAGGATCAGCTTCACAGGGTTGTGCTGAGACTGGATGTAAAGTCTTAGGATAATTCCTGCTACACAATAAATACTCAACAAATGTTCCTATAGCTGATTTTTTATTACATGCATTTTCTTGCACTATCTTGTTTATCGAAATAGACTTTCTGGATCAAAGTCACAATCACTGTAAAAATTTTGGTTCCATATTAACAACTATGAGCCATGTATGAACAGAATTCGAGAGCATACCTATCTGTTGGACAAAGATTGTGTGCATGGGAAACTTGAATTTGTAATTCATAGTTCTGATAGGTCTGTTTTCTACTGGAAAAAGCATGAAAATGCACATTTCTGCTCTCTTAATTGATGAGTTATTCTGGTGCCATTGAAGTCGCCTGTGCAGGACATAAAAAATTGAAAGTGCTGCAAGGTCCTTTGAGATGTGAGAATTAGATTTTTATTCTGTAAGCTTATAAATTTTCATTGATTCCAACTGGTTATCTGGGGTACATGTAAGTAGGAAGTTTCTACAAATGAACACTAAATTTTAATTTTCCTCGTTTTCCTTGGTTTAGCTGGGGACCTCAGGGTCTGGCTTTTCTTATTGTAGCTAATCTGAATATATGGTCTTGGGTGTTTCTGTAGTATATAACAGAGCCTTTCCTTCAACTGAATCTGAAACTCTTCCAAAGTCAGAAGGAGAAAAAAAACTAACCCTGAAAGAAATCACTTGTTTGACTATAATAATCTACAGAAACTGGTTAAAGCATTAAACAAAAAATAAATGAATCAGATAGTTAGAACTAGTATGTCAGGAAAATAGAACATAAAATGCCTCTGGAATCTGTAGAATATTTTCTGGTACAAGGGGGTTTCTGAGTCATGGTTCATTTACAATGTCTGTTTCCTCACTCAGGGAAGGGTTTCTAATAGATTCAAGGAGACGCTAAGCCTTGCAAATGTCTTGCTTAAATAAAGGCAGCTCTGTGAGGGATAGATTTGTTCTGTTTATGGAGAAAACTTGCCAGTCATGTTTCACATTGTGTACCCTTCAGAGGAACAACCGTCTTCTTTCACATCATGGTAAAGATGGAGGTTTGTACAATTGCATCTTCAAGGTCTCTGATCAGAGGCTTCATGAGCCATGACTTTTTTAGACTAACTGGAGATTGACTGCCAACTTGTTCCGGAAGTCATGGTAGACTTAGAAAAATGTACCACTAGTCAGATCAGAAGGACTTTGAAAGCCATCCTGAAGTTTTACTACTCTAAAATCAGATGGTAGGTTTAGCTGTGCCACTGAAAGGGTGCTATTTTCAGCTTTTACACGAGAGCACCATGGTCTCTGCACAGTAGGAATTTGACGAAACCTCAGCAGTCTTGAAGATGCTTGTCTTAGTTTTCAAGGTCAGGCTCAGAAATGGAGCTCTTGAGCCAGTCCTATAGGAGGTGGTCTCCCAGAACAGTGAGTTTTTCTTTATTTCAATTGGAATAACTGCAGGACTGTTGGGAAGATGATGAAATGTCATGGACTTAATGGAAGCTTTAAGCAGTTGACTATAAATTCTGGCAGAGGGAGAAAGGTACATTTTTTGGCTTGTTTGCATCTTAGACTAAATCTCTGGGACCACTGGAAACCAAGTAAATATCATCTGACTATGTCAGGGCACATCTGTCTTCTACATATATCCTAGCTTGGCAGGGTTAAATATTAACTCCTGGTAATCAATGATAACTTAATTATTAAGCTTAATGAGGATTTCATGTTAGAAAAGAAGTTTTTTAAATCTTAGGAGGTAACTTGAATAGAACTTTGGAAAACCAAGTCTTTGTTTTTGGCTCGGATGAAATTAGTGAGCTCCTCGGGACCTCAAGCTTCCTCATCAGAAACATGGTGGAGTTATATTTGGTGACTCCCTCATGTCCCGTCTACTGCTAAAGCATCTTATTAGGAATCATGTACAGCAATTCTCATTCATGTCAAAGAACTTTATGAAGCATTCCCATCAAACATAAATCTGTATGACTAGCTTCAATTATTTTTTCTGTAGAATCTTCACAGCATTAGTCAACTCAGGCTGCTATAACAAAATACCATAGACTAAGGGGCTTAAATAACAGACATTTATTACAGTTGTAGATGCTGAGAAATTGAATATTCTGGTGCTAGTGTGGTCTGGTCCTGGTGAGGGTTCTCTTTTTGGCTTGCAGAGAACTGCCTTTTTGCTGAATTCTCACATGGCGAAGAAAGTGAGAACTCTTATGTCTCTCCCTCTTCTTATAAGAGCACTAAGTCCATCATGAGGGCCCCACCCTCATGACCACATCTAAACCTAATTACCTCCCATAGGCTTTATCGGCAAATAGCACCACATTAGGGGTTAGGGGTTCAACCTATGAATTTTAAGTGGACATCCAATCCATAACATTCATCTTCCACCAAAACAGGAGGAGATTTCCTTTTCACTACTGCTCAATGTCAGCATGGGATCCATGCTTTCCCCTTACAGATAACCAGAAAATTTGAAGTTGAGAAAAGTGTGGTTACGAGCTCTAAAGATACATAAAATTATTTAATAGAAAGGAATTTTAGGCAAACCCTTTCTTCCCTGAAACCTAAAGAGGTTAATTGGACTTACTCTGTTTTATTCTCATTGGTGCTTCCATGTGTGAAGTTTTCATTTAAGACAGTTCTGTCTTTTATGAGTCAATGGCATTGTAATGATTCACAGCGTCCATATTTGTAGTGAGCCTTGTTTCTCAAAGTGTGGTCCAGGGTCTGGCAGCACTAGAATTCCCTAGGAGCTTGTTAGAAATGGAGAATCTCAGGACCCACATAGGTCTACTGAATCAGAACTTGCATTTTAACAAAATCTCAGGTGACTGCTATGCATATAGCAGTTTGAGAAGCAGTGTCAGAGCATATAGATTATGAACTTATGGTCTCAATTTAGTTATTTTTCTTACTTACTAGAGCGCCCTTTTGGAAGCAATAATGATAATAGTTATAGTTTATTGTGTACTTTCTCTGCACTGTGCCAAGCCTCTTATTTTCAAGCTCTACAGTGAGACTGGTGGTGTTTTATTTTACATGATATTACATTTTATTAAAGGTACAGCCATGCAGAGAGATAAAATAGCATGCCCGAGGTTGCATGCTTGTGAATGACAGAGCTTGCCATTAAGATGAGTATTTTCTGACTGTTAAATCCATGTATTCATCACTGGGTCACATGGTTTAAATTTTATTTAATACTCGTTGATATACTTAGAGGACCTTGGTAGGTGAATCTTTGCTAAAAGTTCAATTTTAATTTTTAAGGCTGATGCTTTTTTTGTTTTTGTTTTGTTTTGGAGATTTTAGTGTCGTAGGCCTTAGAAGTTAAAATAATTGTCTTTCTTGACTCCCTTAAATGAGATAAATTTCTTAGACAAATGAGTGTGATATATAATGTTAAGCAAAAACTTTTTGGTTCTAGGTCTAGGAAAAGAAATAAACAATCTGAGGTTACAAATCTGTGAAAAGAAACTTTACTCTGTGGTTTGCTTTATTTGGGGAATAATATGTTTCTGTTGCATTATTTGTATTTTTTCATCTTTGATATTCAATTTGAACTTTGATTACGTTAGGCATCATTCAGGAATGTAAATGATCATGGTAATCATTTTCTGTTATCAAAATGCATTTGTTTTTTCTTCGTTATTACACTAATTCATTCTAAGTTCTAATGGCATGCACAGCATCTTGGGAACAAATGAAATAACAAAGGGATGTGAGTCTCAGCTATAACTCTGACTTTCAAATATATTATGGGGAATATTTATTGGTACAAACAAGTCTTCCACTAGTAACTAGGAAAACATCTATTTTCTAAAAAATGGAAACTAATATGAAGAGAAAAAACAATTTTTATTTGTTTGCACAATATAGAATGTAATACAAAGCATGAATTCTCTTCTTCTTAAGTTGCCAAAGTTCTTTATAAAAAGTTAGTTGCCTAGTTCATTACT
>VMDR010032779.1:0-11588 GCA_007922815.1 Macrotus californicus
CATAATCAAACAAAAAATCCCAAAATAAAATATACATGAAGCATAAATACACAGTTTTAATTACATTTTAAACTTGATTGTAGAGATTAATAAAATAATCTCCACATCTTCATCAACAAGTTTCAACAATTAACAATATTCTTTTTATGTCTTTACCAGAAAGCTTTAAAAAATAAAACATAACAAAAACCCTCAAATCATTTAACATAAATATTTCATGTTAAGTATTTCACATGTGTTTCTATAAGGACTTTTAAAAACTTCCACAATACCAATGACACCAAAGTAAATGACAATAATTCCTTAATATAACCTAATACCCAATTTAACCAATTTTCTCAAAATATCTTTTTATATTTGATTTGTTTAATCAAGATCCATACACTGCACATGGTCAAACATCCCCCACATCAATAACAGTTCCCATCACACTCCCTTTTTCCCCCTTCCTCCATGCCATTCATTTGTTGAAGAAACTGGGTTATTTGTATTGTAGAATTGTCTTCCCACATTGTGAACTGGATGGATATCTTCCTGGTGGGGTTATATAACTTGTCTTCTACCATTTGTATACCCTGTGAACTGGTAATTAGATCTAGAAACTTAATAGATGCAGGTTAAACTACTTGGGATAGCATATTTCATAGGAATATACTATGTATGTACTTTCTACTGTATAATTCAGGAGTGCTTAATACCAGTTTCTCACTTGAGATCAGTGGATTGGGTTTAAGTGAGATGTTGTCACCTTATTCCACTCACCATAAACTTCACTATGAGCCTTTATACCTTACTATTTTAGCAGCCACTAATAATTATTGCTTAGATTGATGTTTCTCAGCCTTGGCACAATCGACATTTTGGGTCAGATGATTCTTTCTGGTAGAGAGCTGTCCTATGAATTCTAGGATATTTTAATAGCATCCCTGGCCTTCACCCACTAGATACCAAGCATTCCCATCCCCACCCCACACTTGTGACAATCAAAATGTCCCCATACATTTGTCCCCTGGAGGGCAAAATCACTCCCAGTAGAAAACCAGAGGTAGAGATTTACTTTTTCATAAGGGGTTGCAAAATGCTTATTTTTCTAACTTAATAATTTCCTTTGAATTTATTGACTGTAACTTCCCTATAAAGAACTTTACTTTGTCAACTATAAAATTACCCTGATTCATGGCCTGAATCATGACTACAGAAAACAAGAAAAAGAAATGCTTGATTCATTCCCTTTATCCAATTTTCAGAGAAATGAGTCACCGATATAGAAACCTCAAAGTGACCAATTAGATTTAATTGTCCCATCTTTGGTCAATGGAAGCTCACTCAAAATTGGCTATTTCACTCTGATATGATCCTGATAACCCTCCATTTCTTCCTTGCTTCCAGACATGACAAGATGTTCCAGGCCTGTCTTCCTCGTTCCCTGCTTTAGCTCTTCAATCTGTCATCTCCCCTAAGAGTGCTAGTATTTACAGTCCACAGTCTGAGTGCTGCAGGTACGAACTGCTACTGGATTGCGATTGCTTCTAGACTTTTTCAGTGTCCAAGCTAGTAGTAATTGTTTTTTTCTTTCATCATCACAAAGTTTAATGAAGAAATGAATATATTCCTGATTTAATGAAACAAATTCAGATCACACTTCTCTCAGAGTGTTTTCTTTAAAAAAATTAATCATGAAATCATATTTTTAATTGAAAGTAAAGATTTTAGGGTTTTAATTTAACTTATTTTATATCTGCATCCTATTTTGCTTAGGCTAAAAACTTATTTTCTGATGCATCAAAATAATTCCTTGTACACTAAATTTCTCTGAAATATATGTAAGATGGCATGTGCTTGCTAAAATGACTCCAATCCCTTTACAACTGTTCAAAATATAATAAGTTCTCAATTACTTGACTGCAAAGTGATGTTAATATTATTAAATATTTCCCCCTATTAACACAATACAGTATGGGTGACACTGAAATGTGTCATATAGAAAAATTTATATGATTACTGGTTTGGACATAAAATTTTTTTAAATTTAATTTATTGATTTTAGCCAGGGAGAAGAATGGGGAAGAGAGAAAGACAGACATTGATTTGTTGTTCTGCTTATTTATGCATTCACTGGTTGTCTCCTGTATTATGTCCTGACCAGAGATCAAACCTGCAACCTTGGTGTATCTGGACAATGCTCCAACCAACTGAGCTACCTGACTAGTGCAAACATAACTATTTTTACCAGAGTTCTTGACATTTTAATTTACTACTCATAGCAACAGATGAAAATATATAGCATCAAGTCAAAGAAGGCCACCAGAATATAGTAAATATCATCAGGTGTTAAAAAAGTAAAAACCTACCTATAACAGATTATTTCTTGTTCTTCTTTTATACCATTTACAATAAAAACATACTAGCAAATATGAAGGCATGCAAACATTTGCTTTAGAACATCCCAAATTAATTAAGCAATTATACATAATTTGTGAGATAATTTGAAAAAAAGTCATGAAAAACTGAAATTGAACTGGGACTAACTAATTTAGATTCAAGGTGAGACAGTGGCATTAAGAAAAAATGCTTCCTTGAGTAACCAGCTTATCATAGGGGAGATTCAATTTTCCCATCCTGAAAATGAGGAAGTTGGGCTAGTATTAGAACATTAAACTAGTAGTCATACACTAGGACTTACTTTGTTTGGCTCAGACAGTGTCTTAAAAGCATGTGAATTGGTTGGCAACATTTAAAAGATATTTAACACAAGAATATGAACATAAAATTTAAAAGAAAATTTATTTTTCAAGTCTGGGACAGCTTCTGCACTTTAGTAGGCTGAAGATAAAAACAACTGCTTATGCTCTGATGGCTGAACACTCAGCCATATTACTCACCACAGCCCCACTCTTACCACTGGCCTGGCTCACTCATTTCATTTGCCTTAATTCAGTGGCCAGTGGGCACTTAAGTTTGTATCACAAGTTAAGTCTGTAACCAAGATTTTTTAAAAACATCACCAATAGTATTTTTATTTGCCAACATTAAAAATCTGAATTTTAGCCCTGGCTAGTGTGGCTCAGTTGGTTGGGTGTCATCTCACAGACTAAAAGGTCACCAGTTCAATTCCCAGTCAGGGCACTTGGAGAAAGCAACCAGTCGATGTTTCTCTCTCACAGTGGTGTTTCTCTCCTTCTCTTTCTTCCTTCCCCCCTAAAATAGAAATTTTTTTAAAAGTATGAATTTTAAACAGATTCTTGGACTGAGGGTTCATATCTATCAGCTCATTCAACTTTTGCACCTGTCTCATCCCCAGTAGCTATTCCAGAACTGCTACCTTCACCATGAAGCTCCATGAGTTTTTCTAGTTCAAACTTGGGCTTCTTCAACATTTGACTTTTTAAACAATGATATAAAGGGGCATAAAAATAGGTTGGCAAGCCTTTCCTATGTCTCTTCCAATGCTATCTGGAATCAACATACTGATCACTTCCTCTCAAGTCACTTGTCTGTACCTCTTGGGTCATGACTTCCATATCTTCATCTGTATTTGGCAGGCATGTTAATGAAGAGCATAAGAGGTCTTCAGAATCTGATTACTGCATCTTTTTAGTAAAACCAACACAGAGACTAGACAAAACAGGTAACCATTGGTAGTCCTGACACCAACATGAGCTTCAACCATGATCTGCCATTTTTTGATCACAGAGCACATTCTATCACAGGAAGGATCCATGCCATGAAACTTTAGGCAGTTTTTGTTCTGAACACCCCTGGCAATTAGCTTCAGTTTCCTGAATGCAACTTCATCATTCTGCAGATCAACTTGGTTCACTTCTACAACATGACCCTTGAGATCATCAGATGCAATTTGGGTTCTTGCATTCTCATGACATGTTTTTCCAATATTCCTATGTTGAACATAGTTGGTGCTTTCACATCACACCAATATTTCTTAGAAAATGGGTCAGCCACTTTCTTCTTGGCTCCCTTTTTGCCACCTTTTGTAAGGCACTTGTTCTTGCTGACCACCATAGTGCTGCTCAGAGAGCCAAAAAGTGTAAGTAAGATTTTAACTATGTTTAAGGATACCCTGTTACCCAAATCTCAGATTCATTTTTTTCTTTTTCTACTGTACAGTACATTCAGATTTTACTATGCCCCCCCCCAAAAAAGGGGAAACTACTGGTTTATAAAGTTTCTTTCACCACCTAACTGACCATTCTATTACTCATGCAATCAATATAGCTCAGAATATAGGAAAAAGTCAGAAGTGTCATCAAGCAAGTTTTACCTGTGAATTTGATCTTGCCTACTTGATCGTACTGGAGCCAGACCATCGATTTCATCAAAAAAAATAATTGATGGGCGCATCTGATAAGCCTACAAAGTAGGTCCAGTGGTATGTTATCATGAAAAAGTTCAAATATGTAAACTTATTATAAATCATTTTATTCCATTTTCACTCCAACTTGTTTACGGAATTTATGTTATAAATCTAAATGTAAATTCAATAACTATGTTTTAAGGATCCAGACTAAATTATAACATATAGTTTAATTTCATTTGCATCTCAACTGGAAACATTCAAAATACATACTCTACTGGTTATATAACTTAGATTTCATATAGCTATAGTTATTGGGATATACACAAAAATCTTTCACAAAGACCAATTGTCAAAACAAGATAAAGAATAGCCTTGGCTAGTGTAGGTCAGTTGGCTGGAGCTGACTGACCATGGGGTCGCAGGTTCGATTCCCAGTCAGGGCATGTGCCCAAGTTGTGGGTTCGATCCCCTGGTACAAGAAGGTGGCTAATCGATGTGTCTCTCTCACATCCCTCTCTTTCCCTCTCCCTTTCTTTCTCTCTAAAAGCAGAAAAAAATGTCTTTGGATTAAGATTAGACCAAAACAAGATAAAGAATAGAAGACAGTGATACAGCCTTCCCTCCATGCCAGGATGGGAAAACAATTAGCACAATGCCATAGTTTAAAAAGAGAAACAAAAAAATCAGCAAAGTTAAAACAAAAGACCTCAGTAGGTTCCAAAAAGAGATTTAAAAGTATTTGCAGCATTATACCTCAGTAGATCAGAATGTATTATCTTACAATGTGCTGTCAATACAATCTGGGATGTGAAATTAAAGCCCATCTAGGGTAAAACTAATCTTCTCACATATTGAGACCTAACTTGCCACTATTGTCTCCCTAAGTACAAAACTACCATGCTCTTTCTAGGTTCTAAGACTCCAAAGAACTGAGATCTAGTGATTCCTTCCTCTTCTTATTATAAAACTGTCCCTAATAGGTCAGTGTTATCTTAATATACAAAGAAAAATAATCTGGGAAGATGATATATTTGGTCTAATTCTTCTAAAATTTTTTCTATGAAAAGTAATTAAACACAAGATTTATCTAATCCTTACATACTTACATCTACATTGATTATAAATCTAAACAGATAAATTTTATCATCATACCTGATCAAATAGCAATCGTAGCTGTCTTTCAGACTCTCCTACCCATTTACTCAGACAATCGGCACCTTTCCTCATGAAAAATGCAACTCTCTTATCCCCTTGACTGCACTCATTGGCAAGTGCTCTAGCAACCAGAGTTTTTCCAGTTCCTGGTGGACCATAAAACAAACAACCTCTGTAAAAGAAAAAGTATTATTTTATCAGTACTATATTAAAAAAGAACTATTTAAACAAAATTACAAACTAATTTCATAAGTACACTTAATTAGTGAATAGAAAAAGTAAATGAGACTACTGAAATATTTCAATTCACAAAGCACAACTTAAAATCTGGTAATTAATATTGCTACTACAAAATTAATCTTAAAACTAAATAAAACTATTTAAAACATAATTTTCTGGGGAGGGGGGTGGAATTGGCTGGGGTGGGGGGAAAATGCAGACAACTGTAAATAAACAACAACAAAGTAATAAATAATAAAATAAAAATGAGCTATTACCTTAAAAAAAAAAAAGAATAAACTCTGTAAGGGAGGGTGGTAAAATCCATAACAATACATACAACTTTGATTATTATAAAGAAACAAAAATAAATCAGGAAAAATTCTAAAAAATAATAATAATAATAATTTTCTTTTATACATTTATTATGCTCATATTACCTTTCCTTGCATAGAAGTTACACTTAAAAAGACTTGATAGTTGCCCTGGCCAGCGTGGCTCACTTGTTTAAAGCGACATCCCATAAACCAAAAGGTCGCAGGTTAAGTTCCCATTCAGGGCACATGCCTAGGTTGCAAGTTCAGATCCCAGTCATGGCATATGTGAAAGGCAACAGATCGGTGTTTCTCTCCCTCTCTCTTTCCCTCCCTTCCCCTCTCTCTAAAATCAGTGAGTATGTCCTTGGGTGAAGATTGAAAAAAAAAAAAAGGACTTGACAGTTTACTTTTGTAATGTATCAGGGAAAAGAATAACCGGTTTCTTCTACAATCTTTGGTCTCAATCTCAGGAACGTAACACCAAAAATTTTGTAAGAAAACATCTTGGAATTGAACAGGAGAGAGAGTAAGATAAAAGAGAGAACTTAAAGAAATAATGGTGGTTGGGCAGTAAGGACTAAGAGAATGTAAATAATTTAAAGTAAATTTTGTGACATCACTGCAATAGGGTAACCTATTATTTTTTCACATAGTTCCAAAGTTACTTGTTGCTCTTAGAATAGAATTCTGAGAAAATGAGCTATACTACTTAATACTTAATAGAAATGTAAAAAGGGTATAGAAATAGGATATGCCAGGAATTAAGTTCTACCAAAGTAATATAAACTAATCAATTTCAGATCATCAAATAACTGCTCTTGAAAAGAAACACTTAAAGAAAATCCCAGAAAAACAGAAATGACAAAGTAAGAATTGTAGGAAAAAAAATCAAAAGTAATGGATGAAATCTATTAAAAGTTAAAAAAAAATAGTAAGATAGGGACAATCAAATGCAGATATAAAAAACAAAGCACATGGTAAGAAAACAATCAGACATACAAATGGAATAATCAACAATGATTTCAATGCACAAAAACCAAGGCGGGTAGGTATAGATTTTTAAAATATTATCTACTGAGCCAACAATCTAATTTGTGAGACTATATCTTAAAGAATTAAGAATTCACTCAAAGAGGAAGCAATGAAATGTTCATGACATTGACATTTGTGATAATGAAGTTAGGAGAAAACAAGCCAGCAACAGCAAAATCAAATAAAATGTGACACAACCACAATAATGAAATATTATTTAGCCATTAAAATACGAAGATCATATATGAAAATAAGTTTATACAATCATATATTTGATTTTTATGGGAGTAAATATATGTTGTAAAGAAGTAAGGAGCCCTGGCTGGTGTGGCTCAGTGGATTGAGTGCAGGCTTGTGAACCGAGGGGCCACTGGTTTGATTCTTGGCCAGGGCACATGCCTGGGTTGCAGGTCGGGTCCCCCGTGGGGGGCGTGTGAGGGGCCACACACTGATGTTTCTCTCCCTCTCTTTCTCCTTCCCTTCCCCTCTCTCTCTAAAAATAAATAAAATCTTTAAAAAAAAAAGAAGAAGTAAGGAAAAGAAAAATTTCAGGGAGTTAATTCTTTAAGTTCACTAAATTGCTTTAACTAGATACCATATTTTTTGCCCAAATACTTGAGGGAAAAATAAGGGTGCACAATAGTGATTACATACCATGAGTATAATAATACTGTGTATACTGTACATAAAAAACATGGGTGCACATTATACATGGCAAAATATGGTACTTTCATCAACATTTCCTATAAGTAAATGTTATTTAATATTAATATCAGATTTAAAAAGTTTTTATGGCTCAGTTAATATTCCATTACACACCTGAAACTAATATAATACTGTTTGTCAACTATAACTAAAAAACAAATTTAAAAAAACTGAATTTACCAATGTTTTAACGGTGATTATAGTATACAACTTTTATAATGCAAAAGTAAAAAGCTTACCAATTTAAAAAGGTTTACTTAAATTAATGTATCCATAGAAGTAGGAATTGAAATGAGAAGGGTAGGAGGGGCCTACTGCCTTTTATAAAAGACTTAAATTTGATTTTTAAAATTATCAATTTTAGGGAGTTTACAATTAAAACAATTTTACAATAAAACAATTTTAAAAAAGGAAAAAAGTATGTATGAAAGGAATTTCACTAAATGTTTGAAAAATCATAAAGAATCTACCCCCCTCCAACCCAGGCTGATGTAGCTCAGTGGATTGAGAACAGACTGTGAACCAAAGGGTTGTCGGTTTGATTCTCGGTTAGGGCACATGCCTGGGTTGTGGGCCAGGTCCCAAGTGGGGGCCACGTGAGAGGCAACCACACATTGATGTGCCTCTCCCTCTCTTTCTCCATCCCTTCCCCTCTCTCTAAAAATAAATAAATAAATTTTTTTTAAAAAAAAGAATCTTCCCCTCTCTCACTCATGGAGAATCAATTTTGAAACTACTCTTCACGTTAAACATTAAGAAAATAAATATATTCAAAGCACCTAGGACCTTGCAGGAAAAATGTATAAATTTAGAGTAGACCTGAAAAATTTCAGCAGAGAAACATTACCTTTCCAGACAAGTAGCATAGCACAGATTTTGGCTAAAATAAAATGTATACTAAAATTACCTTGGAGGTTGAATTTTGAATTTTTCAAAGACTTCTGGATAAAGTAATGGAAATACCACCATCTCTTTTAGAGCTGCAATATGATTAGACAGACCACCAACACTATCAAATCGTACCTGGTAATAGAAGGGAAACATTGACATTCTTAGATTTGGAGTCAAAATTAAAATGTCACTCCATCCCCAAACTACACACAACCTACACTACGTCAACTGAGTAACAGTATCTTAGTTGTGGCCTGAAGATAAAGATGAAGAGAAGAAAAGAAAAAAGTCTGTAAAAATAGAAGTTTCTGATTTAAAAAGAATAGTTTCTTCTTTAACTTTAAAACTAAACTAAAACAAAGAACATGACTACAGTTAAGCATACATTTCAGGACAGTACTCACCGAAGAATCTAGCTGCATTGGATCAACATCAGCAAGGCTGGCTCCAATTTTCATTCGATCTTTATAAATTCCTTTTAATTCATCTTTCCGAAAATTTAGTGGTAGGCACCTATTTTACAAAGATTAGGAAAAAATTAAAACCGAAACCTCACACTTCTCCAAATGCCATGTTAAAATATGGTTATTTTTCTTAAGAATTTTTTAAAAAATTAAATTTCAACTAGAGCAATCTTAAGATATGTTTCAACTTCCTCATTTTCTATATAGGTTGAGAAGTTGTTAGAAAATAGTTATTTTTATCATTAAAGATACATAACCAAATGAAAATAACAATTTTCAAGAAGCCACACTGATGCAAAGTAATTCACAATTGAAAATTCAGACAGTATCAATATAATTATAATGATCATATCTAACATATATGGAGTATTTACCACTTGCCAGACACTGTTTTAGTTTTAGATGGTTTAAATATATTAATTCATTAAATTCTATAACAGTCTTATGAAGTAGGTATTATTATTTCCCTTCTTTTCAAAGGAAATCAAGCCACAGGTAAAGTAAACTAAAATGCCCAAGGTTACAAACTACAATAGCAAGTGGTAGATCTAGAAATCAAACCCATAATTGCTATAATACTCTCAGCAAAACTGTCATAGTCCACCAGCATCTGGATCCATGTCAGTCCTCTCAAGCAAGAATGAATCATTATTTTCCTAACTACTTTCAAAAAACAGTCATGGTATGTCACAAAGAATATGCCTAGAATAACCTGCTTGTAAAGGTGGAAAAATGAAAACTGCTTATGTTAGAGTTTAAGATACTTGTACCAGAATGCCTTAGCAAAGAATATCTACTGCAACTAAACACAAGTGAAAGCACCGTGCCACCCCAGGGGACAATTCTTGCTATCCTCAAACTCTATGAAAACTTTATGCTCTGAAATCTAAGATGGATAACTTTTCAACTGCAGCTTTTTAAAGGGTATGTCTTAAATAATTCTTAATAGAAATAAAACTAGAAATAGAAATACAAAATCCATAGGATTAGACGCACATTTCTATGAATAAAGCAAAGAAAAATTCAAGTAGTCTAACTATACAGCTTTTGGATGATTTAGCTTATTGCTGTCTAACAGAAATAAAATACAAGCCAAAAAAGTAATGTAAAATTTTCTATTAGCCACAATAAACAAAGGTAAAATTTTAATAATATATTTTATTTATCCCAATGTCCAAAATCGTGTATTATCACTTCAACATGTAAAATCAGTATTTAAAAAATTGAGGTATTTTATATTCTTTTTTTGTACTAAATCTTTGGAATACAAAAGTGTGTTTTTCCTAAAAACTTACAGTGTATATCTCAATTTAGACTAAGCTACATTTCAAGTGCTTAATAGCCATGTGTGGCTAGTGGCTACCATAATGGACAAGGCAGATTTAACATGATAAAAGAATAGCACTTTGCCCTGGTTGGTGTGGCTCAGTGTATTGAATGCCAGTCTGTGAACCAAAGGATCACTGGTTTGGTTCTCAGTCAGGGCACATGCCTGGGTTGCAGGCCAGTTCCCCAGTTGGGGGTTTGCGACAGGTGACCACACGTTGATGTTTCTCTCCTTCTTTTTCTCCCTCCCTTCCCCACTCTCTCAAAATAAATAAAAAAATCTTAAAAAATGAATAGCACTTAGGATACAAAGAGTGGTTGATTTGCACACCCCTTCAATTATTATGTTCCAATTACTTTAAGCATTTCTGTTCTACTCAAAGAACATATTATTAGAATTCAAGCACTGTATTTTTCACTTACCTACCCACATCTATAAAATGGCAATGATCTTTGCCCCATCTACTTCATATAATTTTTGTGAGAGTCAAATAATTTGATTACTGTGTGATTTGATTACAAATAAGTTGATTACTATATGTGAACTTATATTACAAGGGGTTATGAATAAGTAAACCTTTTAATTTTATTTAAGCATTCTATAATAAAATGTATAGTGTTATTTTAAAAAGGAGTATATTTGAAAAGAAAACAAGTTGTTTCCTCAAATCAGTGTTTAACAAGCACCATTTTGAGCTATATAATGGTTAAACAAGAAAATATGAGTTTCAACTAGATATTTCAAACAAGACAGCATTCTGGTCTATGTTAACCTACTGTATAATTTTTTCATCCATTAAGCTGTACTTATTCCCAAATTATTCAGCTTTCTCACCACTTTTCAAAAAAAAAATAAGTGGTAGTTTTAAAAGGCATCAATATAGCACTTACCTGTTGATAGCTCTATTACGACTCCTTTTCCTTCGCCTCTCAAAGTGCTGTTCATCTTCAGAAGAGGAAGATGAAGTAGAATCACTACTGTGGATTGCATGCCTTCGCCTGAAGTAAAGAAGAAAACTAAAATCATGATGAAGAAGGGCAGGGAAAATAAAAGGCATAAGATGCAAACATCAGAAATACCTAATGATCCAAAATGGTTTATCTTAAAATTAATACAAGTGCTGAGCCATGAAGTAAGTTTTGTTGGTTAAAGCTCTGAAGGGA
>VMDR010032780.1:0-11588 GCA_007922815.1 Macrotus californicus
TTTTCCTTTTTGCTCCATCCCTCCACTCCCTAACCACCACCTCCTGCCCAGAGCTGTCACCCTGCTCTCTATCTATGAATCAGTCTCTATCTTGCTTGTTCGTTCAGTTTGTTCACACAGAATTGATATAGGGACCCACTCTGATTTCACCAGATGGCTAGCCAGTTCTTACAGCCTCACGTTCCATCTTTTCCCTACTTGTTTGAGATGGCATCTTTATTACATACTGAAATTTGTCTGCCCTTTTATCATATACTGTTGTTTACTCTATTAATCCATCTGGATGTTACTACTCCAACTTTCTCTTGAATTACTACGGTTTTGTAATACATTTAACACTTGCTTGGATTTGTTCCCCATTGTTTCTCTCATTTAAAAACTTTCTTGGCTGTTTTCACATCTTATTCTTGAATGAGTCTTTTAAAATAAAATAGGTAACCAACATGAATATAAGTATTTACTCCAGAGAAATTGTAAACTATTGTCTTTCACAATCTTATTCCTTTTTAAAAGTCTTATTAATGTTGTAACTTTGATGAAGGTTTAATTTCCATTTTAACAAACATGGAAGCTAGTTTCTATTTGCACCCTGTAAAATCTTTTTTATTTATTATAGATTCCTTGCAGTCTGGAATACTGGGATGAACTCCAGAAGGTCTTTGTTGCATTTCGAGAATTTAGTCTGTCTGAAAGCAAAGTTTGTGAGCTGCAGTTGCCAGATATCAGTCTTGCAAGTGACCAAAAGAAACTGGTATCCTCGGATCTTTGGAGAATCGTCTTAAACAGCAGTCAAAATGGAGCTGATGACCAAAGGTAACTCTGTGAGAAATGGGAGAGTGGCATCATTCTAGAAAGCTGTCTTCAGGTCATCTTGTCTAGTGCCCCCTCGCTTAGCCGTGTCCCAGCTGGCTGGCAGCTGCCTGTGTCACAACTGCAGATGAGAACCAGGAAGCAAGATAGAAGCTGATGTTGTAAAGTCTGTGTACTAAAAATCCTGTGTTTTACTCATAATAAACCCTCACTAAGAACCTCTAAGACAAACCTCCAGACATTAGAAAAACTTGGCTAACTAAAATAACATACCCAAAGGATTTCAATTAGCTAAATTTACTTAGCTCTAGAGTCTGTATGACCATAATGAATCTCTAGACTGTAGGCATCAGGTATTCTGAATCATGTCCCCAGAACTTCCTGTTCCACACCTCCTACAGGATACCTGGTTAGTGGCAACAAAGGGCCCGATTATCCCCATTACCAGTATTTGCTTAAGATTGGTACATCCACGAACTGAGAGTGGAGAAAAAATAGCTTCAGCATCCTGTTTCTCAGCATTTTCTGTTCACACTCCCATGAAAGAAACAGGCGACCACCTCACACTCAGTGGCACGGTTTTCTCAGCTCCTGTGCTCATATGCCTACTCTGGGCCTGTGCCCATGCCACTGCCCATCACGTTCAGGGTCTAGCCTTCCAATTCTCCTGATGAGTCGGCTTTAGCATTGTCTTAGTCCTTTTATGTAATCCCTCCTTTTCTCCCCCAAACAACATCTGACACTGAGAGAGAAAAAGCATCCACTACCCTGAAAATCAACTGTTTTTTTCTGTGTTACCTTTATTTGTGCCCAGTATTATATGCCTTTATAAGGTTATACTCATAGCACTTCACTTAGTATTCTGACCTACTTTATATTATATATACATGAGTGATTATGCATGCTTTCTCTCTTTTTTATTAATAGTAATGTATGTGCATTGAAGAACATTTGAGAAGATATACCATACATAATTATATCACAGTGAAAGAACCTGTTAATGTTTTAGTCTGTAGCCTTGGTCTTTTTAATTGATTAGTTTGTATGCTTAAAAATAACATGCATCATACTTCATATAGTCTATTGCTAGACCATTTGGGCTCTTCAGAAATCATTACCTTGCAGGCACGGTTCTAGTAATATACAGTTGGTAAAAATGTATTGGAGGAATGGGGTCTCAATTTTATCAGTACGTAATGCAGCAATGAAAAGAACGCCCGTCCTGTGAAAATCAGCAGATGGACAGAAAGTGTGCCTGGTCTAAGTGTAGGTCACCTAGCTAGAACCAGGAAACCTCAGAAGATAGAACTATGGGTAATGAAATTTAATGTCAAATTAGAAAACAGTTCTTGATTCTAATTATGAAACAATGCACTTTCATCATTGAAAGAAGCATTTTAGACAGGGTTGATTTCTCTGAATCTGAAACATTCATGAAAATTAGTTTTGTGGTACGCTTACCCCTACAGAAATGTAGGGCCTTTAGGGAATGGTAATTTATGCAGGCAGTCAAGTTCAGGCAGTTTGTCACCAGGCTTTTGACACCCTGTGAGCATAGACCTTGTGTCCTCACCTGGGATTTTTCGACTTATCTCATGTTTCACAACCGATCTTGCTTTCAGTTGTTTGAGATTAACTATTTTTCAGGTAGAAATTGATATTAATGAAATTAAATTTAAAGAGTTGGTTTAAAAGTCAAGGTAATAAGAAAAAAGTCAATGTAGTAAAACACTGTTAAGATGTTTTTCAGAATAGACAATAAATTTCATACAGTTTCTAGAAAGAAAACACCAGTGCTTTGACAAATGCCCACATTTAATTCTGAAAGAAACTGCTGCAGTTAGCTCCAGTATATTCTGTCACAAGAAATCTAGAGCTGGACCAAAGCTTGACACATTTATGATTAGAGGTGGTCACACAGGTAATATTTTCAGTGGTTTGGAAAGGATATGAATCACACTGTACATCACTGGAAGAAAGTTCATGAAAATAACTCCCATGAAGCTTTTTTTTTTAAGGCCTTTTGTCCACCATTGTCATAAAGTTGCAGTAGCATAGGGCAGCTAGTGGTAATGGCATCATTGTGTGTGGGTAATTAGAAGTGCTGCTTAAGAAAGAATCTCAAGTTAGAGACCGGGGTTTAAGTCCTGGCTCTGTCTTGCTAGCTTTTTGACTTTGAGAAACAGTTCTAAGATGAGGCCTTAAAGGAAGGAATAGGAGCTAACTAGTTCCAAGGGGTATCAGGTAGTCTTCAACGCAGGACTGGAGACGAAAGATGCAGTCCCTTAAAACCCTGGTCTGTTTATCCCATACAGGCATATTATCTTTAACCCAGTCACTCTCTTTGTAATAATTACATGCCACTATCTTTAACTAATGGTTTGCTTGACCATGTTTGGTATCAATTGGATGAAAATGAATGATAGGTAATGATTATGGGTTTTTTTGAAGTTAGCATTTGGAGTAACTTCAAGCTTAGTTTCCACAGCAGTATTGATCTTTAAGAGACTTCTCCTATTTGCTTGTGCACTGGACTGGAGGCAAGAGATAAAACCTTTAAGCCCCGATCAGATACCCATTTCAGCTGTATTTTTAATATCATATGTGTATTTGCCCACACCCATTACTGAAGCCTAAATAAACCCTTTATCAGTTAGACCCTGACAAGAAACAGAAGGCACACTCAAACAGGGTAATTGAGGAGAGTTTAATGAAAAAACTATTTCCAAAAGTATGGTCAGGTGTAAGGGATGGAGCTAGGAATCCTGGGGAAGCATCTCACTCTTAGGCCTGAAGGAGCCAAGTGATAGAGACATTACCAAGACTAACTCCGAGCAGGTGGTTGTAGCTGCTTTGGGTGGAGGGGCACAGCAATGTATAGAAATATGGCCAAGAAGGGGTCAGGGAATACGACCCTCACTCTACTCTCCTGCTTTCTACTCTCTTGTGGGCCCCTCCCACTGGCTAAACCAAAGGACAAGCCAGAGGACAAAGCAGCTTGTTGATACAGCCCAGGGGCAAAGAAGAGGATGGGAAGGGGTGGAAAATGGATCTAGGGGGCAAACAGAACAGAGCCAGCAAGCACGCACACTGTGTGGAATTCACAGTTTCTCACCCGGTGACTCCCCCCAGGACGGCAACAAGGGAAATGGAGTGCTGGGCCCAGCTCTCAGGCCTGGAGCCGCTCTGTTAGGCTCCCTGGGTCTGCTATCAATCGGATGTCTTCTGATAGAGCAGAACAGCTGTCAGCTTTGTTTCCCCTCTTATCCTTACTTCGAATGGCTAACTCCAGAAGGATGTGATATGCAAATTCACACCACTTACAGGCAATATCATGCAGCACAATAATAACTGCAGACTTGACAACTGTGTGTAGCCAGCCTTTACAAGTTATGGGATGATAATGGTGAGTTCTGTTCACCTGTGCCCTGTCTCAGGGCGGCGGGGGGCGGGGAGGGGGGGCCGTGCTGTCCTCATTGCGGCCATTTTCCCACAACATTAAAACATGAGGGCACCTTGTTTGCAAGGACTTTTTATCCCCATGCCCCAAAATGCTGCTTCATGGAAGAAGGCGTTCTGGAAAGAGAAGCAGCTTAGGGTGTGTGACTGTTTCTTCAGGCAATGAAAATTGAAACTCCGGTGAGTGTTTTGGAGTACTTTCATCTTTGAATGTGCCAAAAAAAAAAGATTTTCTTCAGCCCCTTAAGATCCCCCATAAAAGGTCACTGTCGGCTCATAGTTGGTACCTTTGGGACCATGGTCCACAGCTTTATTTGTGAGGAAGAAATGCACTTTAATGTCCCAAAGCCTTGGTTTTCACCTAGAAGGACAGTGGAGGGATCAGAAAGAGCTTTGTGATGGTCCAGTCTCTGGATTGTTTCTTTCCTCTCTGCGGGTTGAACTTTCTCCTACCAGGAAGTGCCGGGGGCCTCCAAGTGTGGTTCCCTCCATTGGGCTACCAGGACTGGCACTTTTAGATGAACCTAAATTTGTTGGGTACCATTGTAAAAAATCCTTTCTTTCATAAACTATCCAGATGTAAATCTTGACATTTTAAATTGCTTTGTCACCTATGTTTCTAGTCACACAGTGAGAGAATCCAAGATTTATCCAGAAAATTCTTTAGAGCTAAATTTGTTTTTGCCTCCTCTCCCTTGGGTAGAAGGAATGCTTGTATTTTGCCCAAGTGTCTTTTTGAAGGCTGTACTATTTCCCTTTAGTGGGTGATTCTACTGTGTAGCAGCTCCTCCAGGGAGCAGGTCCTTTGCCAGGTAACCCTTCTCCCCACACGTTCCTCACAGTGCCCAGCGCTCCTCGGGCTCACCTTAAGTTCCAGGTTGATGGTATTGACTACGTCTCTGGGTCATGGTGCTTGTTCAGTAAACCCTGGGAGATATATTCTGTCTCTCCATATATATTTTTAATAATATATTTTATGATACATATGTTTTTAAAGTATGTATATATATTTTTTTAAGATGTGTATAAAAGAGTCCTTTACCTGAGGGCTCCTTTAAGCCTGTTTTTAAGCCACCGATCACAACCCATTAGTGGGTCATGAAATCAGTTTATCTGGTTGCAGCAGGAATTTTTTAATAAAATAGAAAATATCACTGTGAAAAGGACAAATGTTGTATAATTACACTTATATGAGATTTATAGAGACAAATAGGATGGGGGTTGCCGGGGAATGAAGAAGCCAGAGCTGAATGGCTGCAGAGTCAGTTCCCATTGGGGAGGATGAGAAGTTTCTGGAGCTGGCCGACGGCACAGCTGCACAGCAGCAGGAGGCACAGACTGCCACGGAGCTGCATCGTTGCAACGTTAAAGTAGTCATTGTATGTTAAGTGTATTTTACCTCAGTTTTTAAAGTGTCAGACTTTGTCATATTTTCAGTGAATCTCCTATTTTTGCCTTCATTGTAAGGTGTACTAGGCTACAGTAATTTTACTGATTCAAAATGCAATTAAAGTATATTGTGATTATATAGACCATATTATCTTGTGTTTAAGAAACTTCAGTTTTGATATGACTCAAATTTTTAAATGAAATTTAAATTTTTAAATACAGATTAACTTCATGACCATTTTAGTCATAATTTCAAGATTTTTCAAGATTAAATAAGACAGTGCTGGCCACTGCAATATGCTAGGGTCACTATGCTCTTAAATACCTAAAAATATCTCTCTAACCACTGATTTGTACGTTTAATTTAGGAAAAGTGAAGGATTGATCAATTTATTTTAAATAAAACCTTCCATGTACTCATGATGTTTTAGCAATCGTTTTCAATATGTTTTAGTATCTGCTACTCTTCAGAGATAGAAAAAATCATGGAAGATATCAAGAATATCAAAAATTGTAGTTGACAAAAATAATGCCTCAGATAAGCCTCAAATTGTGTACCCACTGTTTCTCAGAGAACTCTCACCTGGGTTTTTAATAAAATTTTACTAACATTGTACTCTACTCTTAACAACTTCTTAACTCGGCATACGGAACTGAGCCCATGTGTGTAAAACATGTACAAATAATACATTTTGCTCTCTCTGAATAAATAAGGTTTAATTTTACCTTGCCAATAAAATATTTTATTTGTAACTCTACAGATAAATTTCTAGAAAGCTACTGGGATTAGTACGCCCATTTATAGGAAGTTTTAAGGATGTACTTAACTGCGTTTTGCACGTAGCATGTAGTCGATGACATAGATTCCCCAGAGTGTGTTTTCTTTGTGTGCAGTGGAGATTTACTGACCCCGCACTAACTACCAACACGTAACTGTTACCTCCTTGGAGCTAAACGTACAACTGATGGAATGCTTCTCTTTTCTTTTTTTGTCTTTTCAACTTTGGGGAGGATATATTCGGACTTGGGGGAAGGGTGAAGGCATTTCAGTTTTGAAGCTCAGTCATCACTTCCAGGGATTTCTGCAGTCCCCTCCCCCCATTTGATAGGACAGGATGTCAGGGCCTGTTCAGCCTGGCTGGACTCTCCTGCCATTCTGCTCCGCTGCACAGACAGCACACGACATGTAGGCAACTGCAGTGTCAAGCCCGTAACACTCCCGACACTTGAGCATTTATCAACTCAGTAGGTCAGAAGTCTGTAGACGCTGGGTGGAGCAGCAATAAGCCACCAAACTGACAGGTGTCCTCCCTGGTGCAGCCACACCATCAGCATCTCTCTCAAGGGAAAGAGCCTGGGCTAGTCAGTGATACACATGGGCTCACTACACTGTGACAGCGCCCAAGGGACAGTGCAGCAGCTCCAGGAGGCTACTGGGTTATGAGATGAGAGACAGAGTTCAGATCTTTCCGACAGCTGTGGTACGTGTGATCCTGACTCCTTGGGGCCAGCTCTGGCAGAGGCAGGCTGTGGTCATTCTCTGTCCCTATGGCCTTCACCTTGGAAGAAAACAGTTAGTTGCCCTGATAGGTACAACTTTCTAAAGTTGCCTTAGAATGCAGCTTTACCTTGAAACTTGGATGAGAGCACCGCAGCCACTGCCCCGAAGGATTTTATTGTACAGATAGGATGGCAAGCCCTTCGGGGAATGCTGTCATTCACATACACGTGGCGTAGTTCTCGAGATCAACCCAAAACAAGTGGCAAAATTGCAAGACGGTTTCCAGCCACGGAGACTCATTGAGGCTGGTGCAGCACACACCGCAGTCAACTTCGGTCCACGGCAAGGTTCTGCAGAGAAAGGCACCAGTGAAGCCTCTCGCATCCAGTTAGCAAACCACAGTAGATATGTCTGGTGTCTGCAGCTCCTTCCATTGCCAGCCTCTGGAGGTAGGGATTGCAGTTGCCTGTTAGCTAATGGAAGATGACGTAAAGCTCTCAGATGACCAACAATTTCTAAGGCATTGCCACTAAGAGCCAAACACTGGAGTTTTACAAGGGACCCAATGGCTTCCAGAACCACAACTATTTTATTTGAATGAAGGTACAGCTCCACCAAGTTTGGAAGAGTCTGAGCAAGGTTGTGAGTGAGTTCCTTTGCATTTAGAGTCTCTACAAGTACTAAAGCCCCTCATCTTTCAGGAACTCCAGTGGGAAATGGTGCAGATTCCTGTAGGTGAAGAACACATCCTCGGGCTCTTCCAGCCTTGCCACAAAGATCATCTTTCAGAGTGCAGATGGCATGACTGAACACCTCCCAGCAGGCATGGTGCAGCACTACATCTTGTTAAAACTGGCCCACTGCTCGGCGCCGGCAGAGCTGGCACTCCAGGATGCAGCCGGCGCTGGCCCGCAAGCCGAGCTCCTCGCTTTCATTTTCACCGGCTTTTTCATAACCTCTCTCAGAACTCAGCTGAAGATTCACACTCTGAGAATCCCACATGACTCACCCCACACCATTCCGAGTTCCTCTTATGTTTCCACTCTGGCAGCACTTCTGACTTTCCTATTCCTGGGTGGTTGTTCTGTTTTGTAATGTTTCTACATGTCTACATATTTTATATTACCAGTTAGACTGTGAGTTCTTTGAAAACCAAAGATTTATTTCTTTAGTTTTTCCTGTCATAGTTCTCCCTAAAATACTATGAATCACAGTGTTGCTTCTCTAGGCTCCTTGTAGATTTGGGAGCCAGGCTACCATAACTGGAGAGCAAATTTTAGATTTAGAAAGAAGGGGGTGGAAGACGGTGAAGGGGAACAGGGCAGCATCACCTCAGCATCCATAAGGACCAGAATGCACCATGCTCCTTCCCAATCCCTGGCTCCCATGCTTCTTCTGATACTGGGGCGAGGCAACTAGGCAGCGTGGTTCCCGTGCACACCAGCAGCCACCACGTGCACACATCGCCCCTCCTACAGGTGCCCTCACTGCTCCTTTTAACTAGAGTTTACTTTTATGGAATGGTGTTAAGAGAATGGGCAGGTGAAGAGAAGACCCGTGCAGTATAATTGTCCATGGACCTTGGTTCTTCTGGATGTGGCCATGACTTTGATGGCACTTAGTGCAATATTCAGTGGGTGTCCGATAAAGAGCATTGAGTAATTCATATGGGAATATGGATATGGACAATCTGGAGCATTCAAACGAGTGGAACATTTATGGTGACACTGGAAGTATTGAGTTTTCTGAACAGCAGAATCATACTCTGAATCCTTTTGGTCTTAAACTAATGTGAGAGCAAATTGTCCCAAAGTTTTGTGAGATGTGGGTGGAACAAAATTATATCACAGGTAGGTCAACGCATCCTGGAGTTTGAGGAAACCTTTGAAATTTTTTGGCTAATAGCTCAAGAACTTACTGTTTAAAAACAATTAGTTTATGTAAGTAAATACAAAAGATTTGACAACATATTGAGTATGGGGTTATGGGTGCTAGCGTTGGAAACCCTTACAGAAAGACATTTCACTTACGTGATATTGGGAAATTTAGGTTACTGAACTTCTTTTCTTTCTTATTTCCTATAGCTGTGCGAGTGAATCTGGCTCTCAAAGCACTTGTGACCAACTCGTGACGCCCACAGCCCTGGCTGCCTGTACCAGGGTGGACTCCTGCTTTACCCCGTGGTTTGTCCCATCCCTCTGCGTTTCCTTCCAGTTCGCACACCTGGAGCTCCATCTCTGTCATCACTTGGACCAACTAGGCACAGGTACTCTTTACTTTAACATCAGAATAGCATCCACATAACTTACTGTTTTGTCTTGTGTGCTCTCAAGACACAACTCACCTATTTTTATCCAGATCACTTATTTTTAGGAAGTAGAAAGTCTTGGAGGGGTTTCCATTCTGTGTACTACAGTGTGAGTGATGTTCCAAAGTTCTGTGACTGCTAATCCCTCCCCCACCCAAAGCTCCTTCTTCGCTGACCACCACCCATGCGCTGGGGGCAGTTTTTAGAAGCGGCATTCATTTCCCCTCACTGTGAGTGCTGGAAGAGTTATTCTGAAGTTAATTTCCTGTAACAAGTGTGCCCCTCACTTTTGAACCATCTTCTGGACCTATTATATAGTTAACTAGTTGTATTGAACTGACATGATTTGCATGCTTCCAGTAGCAATTTCCAAGGAAGTTACAAAAATTGCAGGTTTTACTGTTACGCTGATTGTGATCTTTTTGAAAGACATACATCTGTTTTTGTTCTATATCCTGAGCTATTACATTAATGGCAAATAGATCTAAAAATACTTGATATCACCTGATTTTAAAAGCATGAATACCTTCTACAAAAGATGGGCAAATTCTCTAATAATCTTTACAAGTTTCTATGGTCAGAGATTACATTTTCCTTCACTCCAAGTGGCCTTTTATAGATTTGTTAATGTTACATGAATAATTATTGCTAAAAGCCTTTACCAAACCTTTCCTAGTCAATACATTTTGACTCAGGCATTAGGTTTTTGACCTACATGCAATGGAAAAAAATCACATTAAAACTAAACCCAGCTGCTGTTAAATATCTTGCCTTTTCAGCAAAAAATGGAGTTAACCCGATTTTTCTAACTCCCTTTGAGTCATGGATTTGTTTTTGAGATTGAGTTGTAGATACAGAGGGCATCTAAAAACCTCTCCCTAGATGTTTACCTCCTATTCATGTTATTTGTTGTCTCTGTGGTCAGATGTCTGTGAAACTGAATGTGACTTTGGACAATATGTATTTAAGAGACCTGCTGATTGCAAAACCAGTTGTGCTTGCAAATGTCAAATAATAATTCAAATACTGTCATATTTTCACAAGAATGTTTAAATTTATTAAACATCAAACGCTGAATTCCATGGCCACAAAGGGAATCATTTCAGTGTCGTCTCTGTATTTTCACAAAGCACTGGCTCACCTCCATTGCTCTTTCTCGTGTTTGCTTTCCCAACAGCTCCACCGCCGAACCTGCAGCCGTTTGTCTCTGACAGAAACGTGCCGTCTGAACTGGAGTACATGCTTCTCTCCTTCAGAGAGCCACACCTGTACCTCCGACAGTGGGACAGCAGTTCTGTCTGCCGGGAGATTCAGTTCTCAGCCCAAGTGGACTGTAAACTTCTGGAGTGCAGAAACGTTACGATGCAGAACCTGGTGAAACCCTTCAGCATCTTCGGACAGATTGCAGTCTCCAGCGACGCAGCCGAAAAGCTGCTTGACTGCACCGTCGTGGTTGACTCTATATTTGTAAACTTCGGGCAACATGCGATTCATTCTCTAAACACGGCGGTACAAGCCTGGCAACAGGTATGCACATCTTCAAACAGTTTACAGGTTGTCCACAGGGGAGCTTTCCTGGATACTCTGTGCTATCACTTCCAGTAATGAGCACAGACCCAAGTGTGATAGAAGGAAGAATTTGATGGACACCGTAATTTGGGTCTTTCTCTGTTTTGACAAAGTGACACGTGTTATTTTTTTTAAAACATATTTTATTGGTTATGCTATTACAGTTGTCCCATCTTCTCCCCCCCACCCCCCTGCCCTGCATACACCTTCCCCCCACACTCCCCCTCTTTAGTTCATGTCCATGGGTCATATATATGAGTTCTTTGGCTTCTACATTTCCTATACTATTCTTAACCTCCCCGTGTCTATCTTCTACCTACCATTTATGCTTCTTTTTCCCTGTACCTTTTACCTCTCTCCCCCCCTCACACCCCCTGATGATAACCCTCTGTGTGATCTCCATTTCTGTGATTCTGTTCCTGTTCTAGTTGTTTGCTTAGTTTGTTTTTGTTTCTGTTTTAGGTTCAGTTGTTAATAGCTGTGTGTTTGTTGTCATTTTACTGTTCCTATTTTTGATCTTCTTTTTCTTAGATAAGTCCCTTGAACATTTCA
>VMDR010032781.1:0-11587 GCA_007922815.1 Macrotus californicus
ACACACCAAGGCACATCATAATTACATTACCCAAGATGAAAGACAAAGAGAGAATCTTAAAAGCAGCAAGAGAAAAGGAGACAGTAACCTACAAAGGAGTGCTCATAAAACTGTCAGCTGATTTCTCAAAAGAAACCTTACAGGCAAGAAGGGGCTGGCAAGAAGTATTCCAAGCCATGAAAGGCAAAGACCTACATCCAAGATTACTCTATCCAGCAAAGCTATCATTTAGAATGGAAGGGCAGATAAAGTGCTTCCCAGATAAGGTCAAGTTCAAGGAGTTCATCATCACCAAGCCCTTATTATATGAAATGTTAAAGAGATTTATCTATGAAAAAGAAGATAAAAAATATGAACAGTAAAATGACAACAAACTCACAGTTATTAACAACTGAAGCTAAAACAAAAACAAACTAAGCAAACAATTAAAACAGGAACAGAATCACAGAAATGGAGATCACATGAAGGGTTATCATCAGGGGAGTGGGTGGGGAGAGAGGGGGAAACGGTACAGGAAATAAGAAGCATAAATGGCAAGTAGAAGATAGACAGGGGGAGGTTAAGAATAGTATAGGAAATGTAGAAGCCAAAGAACTCATATATATGACCCACGGACATGAACTAAAAAGAGGGAACGTGGGTGGGAGGGGGTGTGCAGGGCAGAGGGGAATAAAGGGGGAGAAATGGGACATCTGTAATAGCATAATCAATAAAATATATATATTTTTAAATTTGACAGAATTAAAGGGAGAACTTGACAATCCTGAAATGACAGATGTTAACATCCACCTTTAAGAAACTGACAGAACTAGACATAAAATGAAAATATACATGAGCTCTGAACAATATTATCAAACACCTTGATCTAAATGACATTCAAAGAACACTACACACCCACCCTGGCTGGTATGGCTCAGTGGACTGAGTGCTGGCCTGGGAACTAGAAGGTTGCTGGTTCGATTCCCAGTCAGAGCTCATGCCTGGGTGGCAGGCCAGGTCCCCAGTTGGGAGCGTGCAAGATGCAACAGATCAATGTTTCTCGATCTCTCCCTCTCTTCTCCTCTCTCTTAAAATAAGTAAATAAAATCTTTAAAAAAAGAACACTACATCGAACAACTTCAGAATATACTTTCAAGTGTATATATATGTATTCACCAAATCACTGAGCCATAAAAACAAGTCTTAATAAACTTAAAAGCATCAAAATCATATAAAATGAGCTTTCTGACAATAACAGAATTAAATTAGAAATCAGTAACAATATCTAGAAAAACCCCAAATATATGGAAATTAAGCAACATCCTTCTAAATAATTCATGGGTCAAAGAAGAAGCCCTAAGGAAAATTGAAATATACCCTGTGAACTAAATGACAATGAAAACACAACATATCAAAATTTGCAGGATACAGCTATAGCAGTGCTTAGAGAAAACTTAGAAAAGACTACCTTAATTATCTAAGGTTTCACTTTAAGAAATCAGGAAAAAAAAGTAAAATAAATTCAAATTAAGTGAAGGAAAAGGCAGAAATCAATAATACAGGAAACAGAAAAGAGAACATTAACAAAGCCAAAAGTTGATTCTTTGAAAAGATCAATAAAACTGACAAACTTCTAACCAGACTGATCAGGAAAAAGAGAGAGCATGACTCACCAATACCAGGAACAAAAAAGAAGTTACTGGTACAGACATGAAAAGGATAATAAGAGAAAACTACAAACTTTAGGCAATACAGGCAAATTCAGTAATTAGGAGAAATGGACATAAGAAAAAATTTTGAGCATCTCTATACCTACTGAAGAAACTTATCATAAACCTTCCCCAAATGAAAACTCCAGACTCAGATGATTTCAGCAATGAATTCTATCAAACATTCAAGAAGGAAACAAATACACCAATCTTACAAAGCTTTTTCAGGAAATGGAGAATGAGGGATCATGGCTGAACTCATTGTATGAGGCCTATATAACCCTAATAGCAACATTTGACAAAGACATTACAAAAAAGAAAATTACACATCAGTATCCCTCATGATTACTGATGTAAAAATCTTTAACAAAGTATTAGCAAATAGGATCCAATAACATATATAAAAAGGATAATATAGTGACTACATAGGGTTTTTCCCAGGAGTCAAGTTTAATTTAATATTTTAAAAAATTAATGTAATTCACTATATTAATAGCATAAAGAAAAAACTAATACAACCATTTCAATATACACAAAACAAAGTGACGAAATTCAAAATCAATTCATATGTTTCAAAAAACTAGGAATACTCAAACTGATAAAGCACATCTATGAAAAACCTACAACTAATATCTATATATAACGATTAAAGATCTCATTGTTTCCCTGAGACCAGGAACAAGGCAAGAATGCTTGCTTTCAGACAAACAACTTGTATCCAGGTTATATACAGAACTCAAAAATTCAAAACTAAGACAACACTGCAATTTTAAAACAGCAAAAGATGTAAACAGACACTTCACAAAAGAAGATACCAAAAACAGTGACACATTAAACGATGCTCAACAGTATTTGTCATCAAAGGAATGTAAAATAAAACCACAGCGCACCCGCATCCATTAGAATGGCTGAAAGAATGAACGCAGAAGCCAGCTGACCACGCCAAGTGTCACTGCATATGTGGCGCCACTGAACTCTGACGAACGCCGCTGATGGGAATGTAAGATGGTTCGTCCACTTTGGCAAAGTTTCATGGTTTCTTACCATTAAGTAGTCACTCGTAAATATTCGCTCAGGAGAAATGAAAGCACATGCCTACACAAAGACATATGCACAATCGAGCACAGTAATTTTATTTGTAATAGCCAAAATCCGGGGAGAATAAAAACGCCCACCAAGAGGTAAATGAGAACGCAAACTGGTCCATGAGTGCGTGGAACACTACGCAGCCATGGTAAGGAACAGACAACGGAAACCACGGCATACTCACCTTCTGGATGCATCTCCACATCTTCATGCTGAGTAAATGGGGCAGACAGAAGACCCTGTGTGCTCTATAGTCCCATTTTTATAAAAGTCTAGAAAGTGCAAACTAATCTACAATGAGTGGAAGTAAATCGGTGGTCACCTGAGGATACGGATGGTCAACTGGGCGGACAAAAAAGAGCCGTGAGGAAACTTTTAGGGAGATAAACCGCACACTTGTAACGTACGCAATTTGTTTCACTTCTTTGAATCTCGATAAAGTTGGGCAAAAAGGAACCAGGAGTGAGAGGCAGCACAGCACTGCTAATGGCATAAACACTGCAACCGAACAGCCTGGGTTCAGGGCCCCGCTGGGACCCTTACTACCGTGACCTCAGGTGGGTTATCTAACACTGCTGTGCTTCACAGTCCCCTCAGCTGTAAAATGGGAACAGACAACAGTGCTCACCTCAAAGTGCTGCTCTCAGGATCAGTGAGTTAGCGCACGCAGAGCACTCAGAACACTACCACCATGCAATAAATGCCACACAAAAATTTGCTATTATTAAAAGACCACTTTCACTTGTCGAACGTTATGCCAGTTTGCTCTTAGAAAGCCCTGCAGTGTAGTGCCTGTTTTCACAAACCGAAACAAAAGGCTAAGGTGAAAACAGCATGTTTTGCGGCAAGCTGTTACAGAGGCAGCACACACCCACTGCAGCTTTTACTTTTTCTATTAGTGTTAATAGGTTTTATGTGTTAATTGGTATAATGTAGTGGGTTATATTTTGGGTCTGGGAATGCTAAAAAAATTTTCCATACAAATTAACAGTAATCGCTTCTTCACTTTATGCCATTTTAGCTTACTAAAGGTTTCATAGGAAATCTCTACTTTTGAATAGCAGGGCAAAAGCTGTATTTTAAACCAACATTCAGATAAACAGCATAATCAAAAATTAGGAAGAAAAACACAAAAGCCAGATTGGGATTGTCTAAGGGGATACAACCTCTGATGAAATAGATTTTTGAAGCCCTGAGACAATCTCTGGAGGGGAATCAGCTGCTAGCCACAGACCACAAGGCCGTTTTGAGTGTCCTTATGACACAGCTGCTAACTTTTCCCAAAGCAAGGAATCCAAGACAGAAAAAGGAAGAAGCCACAATGCCTACTATGAAAAACTATCTCACAGTATCCAACAGATGTCAGCTATTGCTGTTTCTCTTAAAACCTGAAAATATCACGCAGATCTGTGAGTTTGCGGTGGCACCTTAGTGTGCTCAGCATGGAGCCGGGAACCTGGGCTACTGCCGCTGCACAATGGAACCTCCCAGGCGCTGCTTGAGTGCACAGCTCTCCTACCCAGACAGGGACAGAGGGAAGGAGAGCGCTTTCTATTACCAGGCATGAACACAAGGACACATTCCTGGAAACTGAATGACTCACCATAAAATCTTATGCCAGGCGACCGTAAGATCTTTGCTGGAGAAAGCACACAAGAAACTCTAGCTTCACAACAGCCATTCCAATGCATTGGAACCTCTCATAGTGTTAGCTGCTATTGCTTAAGTGCTATAAAACAAATCATTTTTTCTGAAGCAAGCTGTTTTACTTTATAGAGAAGTAAATATAGGGCTCTCCTGGCCTTAACATTTGTTACACTGTGTTGAGCTGATAGCTATACTATTCTTTCTCTTCCCAGAAAAGCAATTAGTACCTTTACAAACTTACATTTTCATACTTATAATAATCAATGAGAAATCAATGTATACGTTTTTCTTTACAGTTTGAAACAATTTCAAACTCACAGAAAAGTTGTAGAGAGTTCCCATATCCCTTTACCCATCTTCCCCTAGTGTTAACACCCTATAGCCACAGTAAAATGATCAAAATCAGGTAATTAGGACCCATATAATACTATTAACAAATTATAGACCTTCATAAATTTTGCCAGTTCTCCCAGTAATATCCTTTTTTATGGTACAGAATCCAAGTGAAGATTCCATGTTGCATTTAGTTGTCACGGCTCCCTAGTGTCCTCTAATCTGTAACAGTTCCTAAATCTTATCTTTCATGACCTTAAAATTAAAGTACTTGAGTAACACTAGCCAGTTATTTAGAGCAATGGTCCTCAATTTGAGTTTGTCTGATACTTTCTTTTAATCAGATTGAGGTTATGCATTTCTGGCAAGAATCCTACAGAAGTGTTTGTTCCTTTGTCAGTACATTGTATCAGGCATAAAACATTTTACATTTTTTGGATAAGGCATGACTTAAGAAAATTTTCATATGTCCAAGTATGTTTTAAACAATGCCTATTGTATCTTTATCAACACATGCTAAAATTCTCTAATAATTAACAGAATTAAAATTGTACTTGTTTTGAATTTTAAGAGGTATCAATGTGGAGCTTAGAAAGTCCATCTCTCTAAGAATATAAGTTCCATGCAACAGGAATGTAATTTTGTTTACTGCTGTATCCCTAGCATCTTGAAAAGTGCCTGTCACTCAACATTTGTGATATGAATGAAATAATTTTGAGAAACAAAACACCAATAAATTCATAAAATTATTAAATCAACTTCATCAGTGTGGAAAAAGTCCAACCATTTGAAACATAGCTTTTACACTATTTATACACTTGTTTACAGGAACCTGTTTCCAATCCCCCTCAAACTGCTGGCCAGCCATGCAGTTAGTTAGGGCTTCCAGGAAGCACATAGCACGCCGGCCCCTAGCCAGCTTCTCCGGCTGCAAGCCAAGATTTAGGCAGCCGTACCTATACCCACCTGGGCAACTTAGCAGGACTGGCGGGCAAAACACAATTAAACACGAACAGGGTCACACATGCCACCATCTCCTTGGAACCCTCCCCTAGATACACTTCAAAGACAAATTGTATAAAGAAAAGTAAAGATGCCACAGCTCCACTATTAGCTATCTTAGTAGGTGCCTGATCTACCAAAGCCACAAAAAACTTTCCTCTGCAGAGAATCACTCCTGAAAGCAAACCTTACAGCAGGGATCAAACCATGCTTCTCATTTACAACAGGAAGAGAGTTCAGGCACATCAGACGTCATTAACATTATCCTTTCCTAAACTCTAGAAAATCTTCTGATTCACAGTAATGCAACCTTCTGGTCAAATAGTCACTGAGTTGAAGTTGCTCTTAAATGCTATGCTGTACTAAAAAGGTAAAGATGAAAATTTTAATTTAATGTTTAAATTAGACCTTCTAAATGTCCATGTATTTTCGTGTGTGTTCTCATGCAATTTTACTTGTTCCGGGGAGCAGCCAGTGTCTCACTTTTGCCATTCTCCTTCATTCCGGTTGCTCTCAGTACTTCACAACCACGTGTGAAACCATGCTGTCTGAATTACCTTTTGACAGAATCCATCCGACAGAGGTTGAATGATGAGGTTAAAAAAATAAGATTATTTTACACCCTAACCACTTTCTAAGACTGCCATACCCACTTATAATGTGACTGGCAATGTGTAAGAGTACCAGTTTCATAAGCCTCTCAACTACTTGGGTCATCAATTTCTGATCACGTAGATAGCAAAAGATGCTAACTTATTCTAAACTTTTTCCTAACAAAGCTGGGTATTTTCTTATTTATCTCTTCTAATCTTTGCAAACTATCTGTTCATGTAATCAAGATCCTATCATGCATTTTGTGAAGAATGCCTTATGATCTGATGGGTTTTAACACATTGCGTACCACTCAAGAGTTTGCGCGTGTTTCGCGCGCCATCTGTTAAGGACCGCTCACAAGTTTTCTCGTGTTTCATGCGCCATCTGTTATGGACCTCAGATGTCAACACACTGTCTTGTCCACATCGAATGAAGTGATCTCACTGGTGGAAACCGTGCAGGTCAATCTATGAAAACTATATAATTGCACAAACCCATGAAGCATTGCAGTTACATTGTACTTTGGTCATTAGAATAATCTTCGTCTTTAAGTTCCTGGCGCTTTTAGAAACGCCCCCTCTCAGAAAAAGGAAGGAAACCAACAAAACTCATACACTTCCCGAAGTATTTAACAATAATTTATCAGATATTCCCAGTGAGATCGAAGATGCGGATGACTGTTTTGACGATTCTGGAGACGATCTGTAGTTATGATGATTTAAATAATGTGCAGTTTGCCCAAAAACGTGCAGTCCCTGGCATATGTCTTAGAGATTTCTATACGGTACGCAGTGTGTTAACATTATCCATAGTTGTAATAGGGAGTCAAAGACATATGGCTTCAAAAGACTTTTAAAATTGAAAAGCTCTGCTCAGATATTTCAATCATGTAGACAGGTGCCATTTCAGTAAAGACTACTTCCCAAGTAATGTTTCAGTTACATATGCACATGTGCATGCATGTATGTATGTTTATATGTTTACAACTCTGACTTAGGGACGTCAGGCTAAACCCTACAAATGATCATACAGTGAGTTCACTCACCATAGAGAAGCATTAGGCATCTGCCTGCCTAAATCCTTGAGATAAGTGCCTACTTAACCTCTGCAACACTGCTCAGGTGTTAGTTACCTCTGACATCTTCCTTAACAGCCCAAGTTTGTGTCTTCTGTACATTAGATATAAAGCAATTATATTATCATATACATAGTCATGGCCTGAAATGATTTGGAAGGGAGAAAGAGAAGGAGAGAAACATCAATGTGTGGTTGCCTCTGACATGCCCCCTACTAGTGGCCTGGCCAGCAACCCAGGCGTGTGCCCTGACTGGGAATTGAACCAGCGACCCTTTGGTTTACAGGCCAGCGCTCAATCCACTGAGCCACACCAGCCAGAGCTGAAATGATTTACGATTATTAGCCTATTTCCTCTAACAGAATATGAACTCCATATGTCAAGGACTATATTATAATTGTCTAAGTATTCATAGTACTGCACATGGAAAACAGTACCTGCTGAATTGTGACCTGATACAATTCAGCAGAATTTCCAAAGAGCCAATTACTTCGGTAAGTAACTCATGACTTAATGCCTAGGCATTCTCCTTACCATACGTTTTAATTCTCATGACTATTAATAGCAGAATATAACTTAAAGTTTGCTTTTTGAATTTTTATTTTATTTTATTTAATCCTCACCTGAGGACATGTTTATTGATTTTAGAGAGAGAGGAAGGGAGAAAGAGAGAGAGAGAAAAAAGACTGATGTGAAAAAAACACTGACTAGTTACCTTCTCATATGCATCCCAACCAGGAATTGAATCCACAACTGAGGTATGTGCCCTGAACAGGAATTGAACCTGCAGCCTTTTGATGTACAGGACAATGCTCTAACCAACTCAGCTACAACAGCTAGGGTTAAAATTTGCTGTTTAAAAAAAAAAGCAAGTGCTGCCTGGTGTAGCTCAGTGGATTAAGCGCAGGCTGCGAAACAAAGGGTCGCTAGTTCGATTCCCAGTCAGGGCCAATGCGTGGGTTGCATGTGGGCCAGGTCCCCCAGTGGGGGCCACATGAGAGGCAACCACACATTGATGTTTCTCTCCCTCTCTTTTGCCCTCCCTTCCCCTGTCTCTAAAAATAAATAAATAAAATCTTTAAAAAAAATAATTTAAAAAACAGCAGTTAGGTAAGTACTATCTAAAAATGCATTTTTAAAGTCAGCTTTTGAAAATGATATTTTTAAGTCTACTTACCACCATATTTACCCTAATTCTACACAACATAATGTGGAATAAAACAATTAAATGACAACTTTAAACAGCTCAGTGCACCTATTCAAATCCTGAAGAATGAAGCTCATCCTTTGATTTTAAATGAAGAATATTGTTATTTTTTGGAGTAATTATTGCTTCTGAATTCAGTTCTTATAGACCAGAAAAAGTACTCTGGCAGCTATGACTACATTTTGAGCAACTGCACAGCAGGACTGTTTTTGCAATGATAGTCTTTTTTCTACACGTGCTCCCATATTTATAGCATACTATTATATAAAAAGTTTCTGGGCAGACTTAAACTTTATAGTTATAAAAATACTGTAGCACTGCCTGGGTGGCTCAGATGGCTGGAGCAATATCCCACGCATCAAAAGTTTGTGAGTTCAATCCCCAATCGGGGCGTGTATAGGAGGCAACCGATCAATGTTTCTCTCTCTCTCTTTCCTTCTCTCCCTCCAAAATCAATAAACATATCCTCAGGTAAGGATTAAAAGAAAAAATACTATAGATACTCAAATATTTACTATTTATTAGCCAGGTAGTAAACCTAACGATTCACTAAATATTTACTTATTCATGGCCACCACTGATTGATAAGAAAAATATTCTATTTTCATTAAACCACAAATACTTCAAAATGACACACCTTAACCTTCTGCCAAGACTTGCTGTGCTGGCAGGTTTGAGTCCCCAACTGGTCAGAGGCTCACCTGACAGGTCCAGCTCCTTGGTGGAAGACAAATTGGCCAGACTCCAGCTGTCACTGCGGGCCGCCAGGACAAACTTGTGAGCATTGATGTGCCTATCTCCAACCTTTATCTTCAGATCACTGATAAAGAAACACATATACAAATATAAAGAGAAAAATGTCATCACAACTAGGTATAGCTACAATTCACAGCTGTAAGTATAAGTATCGATCAACATGCATGTGCAAAAGGAGAAAGTCACAGCAAATTTATTTTTCTATGCTAGCACTGTTAAATAAGATGATTAATATTCACATAAAAAGTAGGAAAGGTTTATGTAGAGTAAGTCAAGCTTACATGATCAGGGGAGAAATACTGAAAGCACAAAGACTGTGATGACAGCTGTGAGACTACAATACTGCTATGCTCCATGCCTCATTAATGCCCAAGCAGGTAAAACAGAAAACCTATGAACAAATTAGCTTTGATAAAGCAGTCAAGTACACGAAACCCAATATCTACACTCCTGTTCTCACAAGCAACTTTCAGACCTATTAGTGACCATCTTTTACTCAACCATTAATAAAGATAATTGAGGTGAGAGAAATCTTTTTCTCAAACATGTTTCCGCATTTATGACAAACCATATGAAAAGACCTTACCCAACAGTTATTTATGTTTAAGCTCTGAAGTGTCAAATGCGAAGAAAGAAAAGCATCTGGGCAGTGAACAAAAACCTAAGAATGACCTACTGAGCTGACACAGCGTGTGCCACATAGCTAGGCTGGCAACACTCCAAAGTCACTAATTATCATCATCCTACTTCTATTTATGTCTTTTTAAAATTGTCAAACCCCCCTTTAAAATAACTGTTAAGTTGGAAAGCCTTCAGAAACTAAGGACACAAAAACTGTCACATAAAAAAAAGAAAAAAACTATTATATGATTTAACTCATCCACTTAAAAAAACCCAACCAAAATACTGTTTCTATGTAATGCTTGATGTAGACACATTTTACCCCACAAAAGCACTGTCTAAAATGTACTTTGTAATTCTGTACGCATATCAAAAATTCTAGCCCCGGCTGGTGTAGCTCAGTGGACTGAGTGCAGGCTGCAAACCAAAGGGTCATCGGTTCGATTCCCAGTCGGGGCACATGCCTGGGTTGTGGTCAGATCCCCAGTGGGGCCATGTGAGAGGCAACCACACATTGATGTTTGTCTCCCTCTCTTTCTCCCTCCTGTCCCCCCCTCTAAAAATAAAATAAAAATAAAATCTTAAAAAAAAAATTCTGGTTCTATTAAAGATCAAGCTACAACTAATTATGTTAGATCAGAAAAGTAACAGAATACTTATTACTTGAAGTAATTACAAACTAACACAGTAGAACATTATTAATTAATACAAATGAGATCTCCAAAATATATAAAGAACTCATACAACTCCACTCCAGGAAGACAAAAAACCCAACTGAAAAATGGCGAAAGACTTGAACAGACACTTCTCCAAGGAAGACATACAGAGGGCACAGAGATATATGAAAAGATGCTCCGCATCACTAGCCATCAGAGAGATGCAAATTAAAACCACCATGAGATACCACTTCACACCAGTCAGAATGGCCATCATAAACAAATCAACAGACAAGTGTTGGAGAGGATGTGGAGAAAAGGGAACCCTAGTGCACTGTTGGTGGGATTATAGACTGGTGCAGCCACTGTGGAAAACAGTATGGAATTTCCTCAGAAAACTAAAAATGGAACTGCCTTTTGACCCAGCAATTCTGCTGCTGGGATTATACCCTAAGAATCTTAAAATACCAATGCAAAAGAACCTATGCACCCCAATGTTCATAGCAGCACAATTTACAATAGCCAAATGCTGGAAGCAACCTAGGTGCCCATCAGTCAATGAGTGGATCAAAAAACTGTGGTACATCTACACAATGGAATTCTACACAGCAGAAAGAAGGGAGCTACTACCCTTTGCAACAGCATGGATGGAACTAGAGAACATTATGCTAAGTGAAATAAGCCAGGTGGTGAGAGACAAATACCATATGATCTCACCTTTAACTGGAACATAATCAACAACAAAAAAAGCAAACAAAATATAACTGGAGACATTGAAATTAAGAACGATCTAACAATAGCCAGAGGGGAAGGGGGAGGGAACAGTCAGGGGAAGAGTTTTCAGGAACCACTATAAAGGACACATGGACATAACCAAGGGGGAGGGTGGGAGAAAGGGAGGGAGGTGGGACTGACTGGGGTG
>VMDR010032782.1:0-11588 GCA_007922815.1 Macrotus californicus
GGATAATGAGAACACAATGGAAATGTCTGAAAAAAAAGAAATCTTTCAGAACTAATGTTGAGTTAACATTGGAATGATGTTAGCAATGAGCAATATTACATTGCAAGTTCATTTAAACATATACTATACAATTTAAAATAAATTTGAAGCATTTTCCACATGATATAGAGGATTGACTGTTTTGTTTCAGTAATCATTTTTTTCTGAAGGAAGATAAAATGTTGAGTTACCCTAAACATGTGTTACCTTCTTTTAAAGAACATATTTGTACTGTTACGTCTCTTTATTTCTTGTGGAGTATCACCAAAGTCACCACTTTTCAAAATGACTGTCTGGATTCATTTGGTCCCAAAAGAACAGACTTGGAAATTGATGGTTTTCATAAGGCTGTTGGCTGAGAAAACAACACGTACATTTATGAATAATTAACCAACACCAACATTTGATTTTTACAGCAATTTTATTTCCATAAATATGTCAAAGCTATTGACAGTGAATATGCATTTAAAGAAAATTATTGCCTAATTTGTTCCGAAAACTACCTAACCCATTCCATCAGACTTTTGAATGGTTTAAACACATTCTGACCAGAATTGGCAGGAAAAACTTTTATTTTCACCCTTTTATAAAATGAGAACATGTCTTTTCATTGGTTAAGATATGTCGTCTGATGCAGAATTGAAAAGTATTTCTGTATCGACTGAAAGCGATGTAAAGAATTCAGCCAGAGTGTCTGATAAATGCTGATGTCCCCGCCCCCCCCCCCCCCCCCGCAGTGAGGGCAAACAGTGAACCAGCCCTCACTCCGTGGTCCGCCCCTTCGAGGACCACTACGCTCAGAATGTGGAGCCCGTCCTAGCGGTTTCAGCATCCCTTGGGAATAAATGATTTGTCCGAATCCCTGAGGGATGGTCCTAGCTGAATATATTTTAACAAGTTTTCTGGTGACTCTGACGCCTTGGACTAGGGTGACTGCTGGAACTGTGGCCATGACGTTGTTCCCAGCTTCCCTCAGCTCCAGACCGCTGTCTTCCTCATTCTAGACCCCTAAACTCCATTTATTTGAGAAAACTTTTAGTTGCCAATTCTTCCTCTGCCTTATGTCTTGTCCCAGCTTCTTGGGAGTGTTACAAACAGGACATTCTTTCTGAAGGAAGGAGCTATCCTCTTGCAATGTGGTCACAGAGGAGAGAGGGACCCTCTCTCACAGGCTCAGTGGGAGGGTAGGAACCTCACTTCTTAAGTGCCTCTTAGCAAATGCAGATGGCTCAGTCACATGGACAGATTCCTTCTCCAATGTCCTAATATTTTCCTTCTAGCCCGTCCTGTGCTCAAAGACCCTCCTGTCTTTCAGAGGAGTTGAGTTCTATTTCTGTTCCCTATTTCTTGAAAGAAATCTTCCTTGTCTGTCTAACTCTGTCCAGTTTCCTTTTGACAGCTCTCATCCTTCCTGGTTCTCTAACCTTTGGTGAGACACTTAAAGCCGCACCTGCTTGCCAGGTTACTGGGCTGACACCCTCACGTTACCTGTTCCCAGACTAAGCTTGGCCTAAGCTCAGCTTCAGATTCAGGTAGACTTACGAGAAGCCAGGGTTTGAGGTTCAATCTTACACAGTTGAAGCATGTGGAACGCATAATGTGTTTTTGCTGTTGAGACAGCTACTGTGTGTCCAAACTTTCATTATAAAAAAATAACCCTTCAGTCTTGAGGAAAAGCGGAACGTGCCTTAGACAACATCACATGGCACTTAAGAGTCAGATTGCTGAGCTGGGGTGTTCATTAATGTGATCCCGTTCAGTTTCCTGCATCACTGGTGCATCAATTCAGTAAATGGTAATTGTATTAATAACAATAACAATTTTGAATGCCCTTTCTATGATCACATGCAACAATCACATTTTATCTTCAAAATGACATTATGAGACCCCATGATAGTTCTAATTTGGTGGGTTTAGAGTGATGGTTAACGGGCCAGCCCAGAGCCCCTCACCTGGAAAGGACTGGAGACAAGACACAGAATAAGCCTCTCAGATTCCGTATTTGATGCACTGGAGCACCAATGAGATAATGCATTGTACGTGCCTTGCGCATTGTTGTAACAACAACTTAAAGGTTTGTGGAACTGTGAAACAGGAGAGTGCCAGAACTAAATAATATTGAAGCATAGGATAAGAGTTTCATTCCCATTTGGTTTGCACTGAAGATTCCATGGAACAGGGGGACATTAATATTAAACCTGAAAGGATTGGTATTTTGAATTTTACTAAACTGCATAGTAAAAAAGACCATTCCTGCTTAGTAAGAATGACAAACAAAGATTTAAAGAAAGAAAATACAAGAGGTCTTTGGGGCAGATGGTGTACTTTGTTGGGGAGCACTCATTATGGTATCTTGCAGTTAACTGCTTTCTGTGGCAGGGGCTGAGACTCAGCAAATATTTCCTACTTTCCGAGGTGATGTCCCAGTGCCATAAACACATTAGTTACAGAAATAAGTGGACTGTAGAGACTACATGCAGGGAATCTTCTCTGGAGAACAGAATTTGGAGTCTGTTGAGAAATGATCCCAGCGTCTGAGATGAAAGTATAAAATGCTGCTGAGTGGGGGAATTTAAAAGGAGGAGCCAGTAGAAAAAAGTCATCATGCCAGGAAAGGACAATTGGTTACTTGCATAGGGAACTGAAGGAGGAAGGAATCAAAGAGGAATTCCAATTATTAAACCAAGACCAGAATGGAATTTACAGAGTATTCAGTAATGCCGGGTGCGTAACTGTGGTTCAGTTGAGGCAGCAAATGACCTGATTTACTATGTAATTTCCTTCTGCTGCAGACAGTGAGCAGTATGTGCTCACACGTGTGTGTGCACAGAAAGAGAGGGGAAATAAGAGTACTCAACCAACACACTGTACTCACTGCAAGACCCGACTACAAGAGTCAACAATCCAAAAATGCAGATGCTCTTCGGACCTTTCAGGTCAATGAAAATTCACTTGTGTTTTCTCCTTTCCTGGAAGGAGAATGACGAGAAGACCATAATGTCCGCCCAGCCAGCTGCTGAAATGAGATGCTGTTTCAGTAGTTTCCGACTGAGAGAGATGTTGAGTAATGTTACAGACGTCATGGTCACACTGAAGATTAATTAATGAGGCCTGGGGAGACCTCCAGAAAGCAATGAAGACTCAGGTGATGGAGATCCAGTTTTATTAAACCTTACTTCTAAGTAGGATGTCTAAACAAATAAATGCTGGCATGGAAGACAGTTCAGAGTTCCTTACTCTTGTGGGGCTGGCGAGCTTAGAGCCTTGCTTGGGGGGAAGCACTCTTACCAGCAGTGAGAGTCGGGCTGTGCTTCAGGGAATCTCCTGGATAAGTGCCCAACGCAGAAATCAAAGTTCTCCCTGCTCTAATTCACTTGACTCAGAAGGCTAATATGCTATTAAGACCTATGGAGCAGTGATGCATTTGTTTACTTCAAAGTTATTTTCCATCTTCTATTGATTCTAGGTATCTGAGAAAACATACTGAAAGGGCTGTGATTAGGGAATAGTAGCGTTGTTTATGATATTGTTGTATCTGAGAGAGTATAGGGAAGAACGGTGAAAAGAACAATCCATCACTGACTCTGTCATTGGTTTATGGGACGGCAATAATGGGCTTCCTGTATCTCAGTCTTAGTTTGTGCAATTGTATGATGAAGCACATGTACTGGAAGATGGCTCTTACGATTATGCTTATAGCCAAGTTCAAAGTTCATTCACAGTGACTGTGCTTTAGGTATACAAAAGAGAATCATTCGTTTTTAAAAGTATGAAGTCACATCAGTAAGGACTCAGCACTCATTTGCCTTTTCAAAGCAGGCTCCGCTGTCATACAAATCAGTAGACTGTCCATGGGAAGCGTGGACATCCAGGATGGCATGCAGAAAGTTACTAGACAATCTGATTGAGTCACACGCATGAAGCCACCTCACTGGAGTGGGTGAGGGGATAGGTGCTGAATTAGGTGACTTTGGAAAGGAGTGGAAATGTAAAGCTAATGGCAAAAATGACCGTACGTATGCACTGCCTCTAACTGCTAACGCTCTTTCCAACGAGAGTGCAGTTAACAGTTCTGGAACCACTATACCTGTGTACTGGGATTAAACAGCCACACAGTAGGGGGCAGAGGGTGGGAGCCAGGTTTCTCCTTGTGGAAGTGGAAGGTTAGAAAGAGGCAAGGGGACTAGAGAGATCCGCGGGATAGTGGATGAGATATGAAGACAGATAAACATTTACCTATAGATATATTTACCTACATGAGTATATGCATGAATTGGTACACAGACATCTATTTTCTTGCTTTCCAGTGCACATGGAATATTTTCAGTGTAAGTCTGATACTGAGCCATAAAACAAGCCTCAACAAGTTTAAATAAATTGAAATCACTCAAAGTATGTTCTAAGACTACGATGGAATGAAATTAAAGATTGCTACAAAAAGAAATTTGGCAAATTATTATATGACTCAGCAGTTCTAACTTAGGGACTTACCCAAGAGAAATGAAAACTATGTCCATACAAAATTATATGCATAAATGTCGATAGTAGCATTATTCATTATAGACCAAAAAGTAGAAATAACCCAAATGCCCCTCACCTGATGAATGGATACAATTCAAATGAGAAATATCCATATAGTGGAACAGTATTCAGCAATATAAAGGAATGAAATACAGACACATTCTACAACATTGATAAAGCTTGAAAACATTGTGCCAAGTGAAAGAAATGAATCACCGAAGACTGCATATTGTATGATTCTAAGTATGTGAAATGTTTAGAACATGCAAATCAATATAAATCATGAATCAGTAGTTGCCTAGGGTTGGGTGGGGAGATTGGAAGAAAACTGTGAGTGACTCTTAATAGTTACGAGATTTCTTTTTATGACGATGAAAATGTTCTAAAATGAACTGTGGTGATACATGCACAACACTGTGAATATACTAAAAATCATTGCATTGTACACAAGAAATGGGTGACTTTCATGGTATGTGAATTATATCTCAAGAAATCTGGTATAAAAATTTAGTAAGGAAGTTAGAGTATGTATAATTTTATTATAAAATTATTCATTTCTATAGCTGTGGCATAATGAATAAACTTTAAACTGTGTTGATTAGTGCTTTTCAGATTTCATTGTGCATGCACTATAGCCCATACAAAACAAAAAGGACACAGGTCAGATTTACACATGACTCAAAAACCAAAAATGCCTTTTACATTTTAACTGGTTGAAAAAATAACAAAAAACATTTCATGTCAGGTAAAAATTATATGAAATTCAAATTTGTGTCCATAAATAAAGTTTCATCAGAATCCATCCATACTCATTCACTTGCATGTCATCTATATTGGTTTTTGTAGTGTGGTGGCAGAGTTGAGTAGTTGTGGCAAAGACTTATTGTCCATAAAGCCTAACATATTTACTATCGGACCTTTTGCTGAAATAAAGAATTGCTAAATTTCCCGATTGTGGCAAGTAGCCCAGAGCAGGAAAATATATAGCCAAGCATAGTTGAGTGTGTCTGAACTAAAGCAAACGCTGTGGAGATGAAAAGGAGATATCGGATTCAAGTTAAATAGAACAATAGAATAATGACTCATTGATTTTTCTTCACTCCCACTGCAGTCGCTGAATAGTCTGAATAGCCCTGACCCAGAAGGTTTTGTTAGTGCATTTGTGATTATAATTGTCCACGCTAAACAACGTTTAGGGTCTATTTAAGTCACCAGAAGACACTTCATGCCACATCCACACTACAGTTGACGTCACCACACTTTCCACTTTATTAAGGAATGTGGGGACAATGAGAGTGACACCCTCGTTTCACAACAGACTCAGTAGAGTACTGGTAACAAAGCCTTACGTTACATAAAATATCTCATGAAACCACGACAATGTTTAATAAAACACACTTTCTGCTAAGGGGTGATGGCACCCAAAACATTTGAAAGTATTGCTCATTTCATTTTTTACGTTTAAGATGTTCAATCTCATAGAATTTTCAAGCGGTTAATTTTCAATAATTAATTCACTCCATAACTTCAATTCTGAGGCAGAACTGTCTGGTTTGACCCAAATAATAATAAAATCACAAAATTAATGTGTTTCTCTCAAACACAAAATAAATACAAAGCATCTCATAGATTCCAGGAAATGAAAAGCACCTCATACAGCTGACAGATGTGGATACCATCCCTTGTAATGTAATTAGACTTCTGCACCTGTGCATTTGCAGTAGCATCTCTTCAGTATCCCAGCTGCGGAAAAACAGAGATGGAAGGGAGAGAGGCACTTTGGACTATACATTTATGAACTGGGAATAACTTTAGACCAAAATTCCAAGTCAATATTTAGCTGTTAGCACATGTTCACCTAAAGCATTTGCAGATTACGTTTATCCATTTTCTGTAGGTCACATGATTCTACCCATTACTGTAAGGAGTAGAGTTTCTTGGAGGCTCCAGCAGCACAAACAGTATTGGTGCTGACTCAGTTACAAAAGCACATAAACAAAACATACAAAACCAAATGAGATGGGAAAAAATTATATAGTGGCAAAAAAAATTCTTTGGTAGCAGATCAATATTGATAGTGTCTGAGAAAACATTAAAGCAAAAATATTTTTAAGCATCAAATAAAGCATTTTAACATTTGTTATAGAATTTATTGGGGGTGACATTGATTTAAAAAGTTATATAGGCTTCAATGAAGCATTTGTTTTGAAATCAAAATAGAAAAGCTTGGATAAACCCAATGAATCATTCCTATGACATGTTTACACTAAAACAATTTTAGAGTTTAAATTCAGATTTGTTTCTTTGAATAATAAACAAAGCAGCACATTATTTTTCAAATGAAGTGTATATTATCTGACTGCTGTTTTATTTTCTAAAAAATAATTGTTTGGCAACCACTCATAAAACATACATGTTTCATGGTAATATATGTTAATGTAAAATTCCAACCAAATGTTTCAGTTTATCATATCTTTGTTTCAGACCTTGTTGGGGACCATTTTGGGTGGTATTGGGAATTGTAGCCCTGTGTAAGCCAGGCCCTGAATAAGAGCCTGTAAGTCTTGACCAGAACGCTGGGAATGCTGGGAATGCTGAGAGGCAGGCATGACCCAATACTAGCACTGAGGGTTCCCATGGGAAATCAGCCTCCATGGGAAATCAGTCCTAAAGAATGCATTATATCCCTTGAGGCTTGCTTTGCATAGCCCTGTTGTCATGAAATCTGTTATTTAAATCCAAAGCAGAAAGGAGTGAACTCCTAATTTCATGAACCACGCCTTGTCTAACAGACCCTGACCTCAGGCAGATCTCTGTGTTTACTCAATTGTTATCTATGGATAATATCTGCTTTCTGTAACTATGGCCTTTAGACATTGATTGATAAGCTTTGCATGCATGCTGTATACCCCTGCACATATCATTCTCAATAAAAGCCTCTGGAGAAAGGACCTCGGGGCTCTTCTCCTCTGAGAGATTAGCCAGCCTTTTCTCCCCAAGCAGATCTTGCATTGGTAGCCTCATTTCATCTGTGACTCCAGGGACACTGTGGGACGGGGTCCACAATTCCTTATCCACATTTCATAACTCTGTGTACTGCTTCTATTGTTCACCCCATGTCTTCCACAGAGGACGCAGAACTTTCACTGAATTATTACTTAGGATTTTACATGTACCTGTATCATAACAGTCATTCTTTGCGTAATAGTTAGCACTTGTGTTTCTGCCATTGTCACTAGACCAGGCCTTAATTCAAATTCAGAAAAGGTAATGTCTGTATCCACGACAGGTTGTACAAAGCCTGGAAGATGAAACTTTCTTGGATGACGTGCACTTTGTAAAACCTACAGGCACACCGAGATGTGCAAGACATAGTTCCTGCTCTCAGCCCGCATACTTGCGAGTCTCCCGTGAACTCTGGGATGGGGACTGAAATCATGTTGAAAACGAAAGAGCTACAGAGAAGTAACAATTGACCAGCTTCTTCTATATAAAGAAGCCAAAGCAGTACATGCTAAAGTGAAAAGTAACCTGTGGTCTAAAGAGTTCGGAAATGCATACATCTGCTTGAGAACTTTATAAATCATATTAACATGCTTGAAAACTCTGAGAAATGCTACAAGAATGAAGCACTCCTTCAATTGTACAACTTCCCCAAATACTTGATCATAGTTTGAGAGACAGATGGGAAGGGAAGGCGGGGTTGACGAGGGACACTATTATTCTACAAAAGTAGTCTTACATAAAAGCTTTTTTTTGCCCCTGAAAAATGTTGACATAAAGTAAAGTCAGGCTAAGTGAGAGTGAAAAGATTAGTGTCCATATATTTCTCACTTCCAAGTTATTTCTCCATTGACTTCTCCCATTTTTCTCCCTTTGTCTCATTTCCGATATGTGTTTATGTTTTTTCAAATCCATTCTATTTTTGTTCCATCTGAGCTGTAGCAGAAACAAAGAATATTAAAAATAGCTTTTATCTTGTATAGCTCATGCCTAGATCCCTCATTTATTCAGCATGTCACTGGCTTTGTGGTAATGACATCCTTAGATGGCTCAGAAACAAAGGGAAACAAGACAAATAATTGACCAAGCGATGACAAAAAAGGAGGTTATCTAGTGACTATCAGAAAACAATGAGGCGCACAGGCTGCTGAATTTATTATCAGGTTCACCTTAAATTCAGAAAGGAAAGAAAAACAGTTCTCATTTCTTTCATACGTATTACAAAGGTTATCCAACCACAAACATGGAAATTTCTTTTAGTTTCACGTGTTTACACAGCCCTCCTCTTTGCACTCCTGCTTCTATGGTCAAAAAAAAGGAAATCTGGGAAATGACAGACATGAAATTGTAAACCGTGCTGGATAAGATTAATTTTGATGTAACAATGCTTGTCTCATCTCACGTGTGTCAATAGCATGGTGAAAACGGGTTAGCACTTGAAACAAAGTGGGAACACTGACATCACCCTAACCTGAACAAGAGCATGTCCCCTACGAAAGGCCCACCGTATAGTCATTAAAGATCCACCACGGATCACTTGAAGTATTCCTACCACGTCATCCTGTTAACTGTGCAGAGTTTCTAATTAGCCTGAGGTTATGGACAGAGGACAAAGCCCAGGGTCGAGGTGAGTGGCCCTGTCTACCAAATCCAAAGGTACACATTGATGCCCTGTGTCTTCTGAGAATATGGGGACTCTAGTTCACAGACAGCAGGGGTGGGGACATACTGCGTAATCACCTGGGGGCTTCGTCTTTCCTGCCAGTAAGGACTGGGACCTGATTTTGAAATGAAAATGGATTCTAAACAAACAAAAAACAAACAAACAAATAAAACCAACAGCAAAAAAATCTGCCTTAATTGTTTGAGATGAAAGATGTGTGGTAAATTTAAGATCGTAAAATCTTAAGAGCTATTCCTCTTTGTTTTAGACAAGATCAAAAATATATTCTGCCATGATTTGTTCAATATAAATACATGAACAGAAACAAGTATATGTATTGTGCAAATATAAACTATTTAAGCTAAAATAGGCATCAAATTTAGTGAGCAGCTTTTATTGCTGAATTTTACCTATATTATAAAAATGAAAAAATAGATTTCAGAGTTAAATTTGACAGTAATATACTACTTTACCTTATATATGTAATAAAGTCAGATATTTGTGATGTGTAATGAAAATAAGGTTAAATTGACTTCACATTTACCTCCAGTGAGACATACTCATATGAGAATATAATATATAGGATAAAAGACACCTATATAATATATAGGATAAATATGACATACAGCTAAAGGAATTCAGACAGTTGGGACACATATACCAGCTTTATTTGCTTTAAAGACATAACCATTTTTAAGGGATAACAGTCATAGAAACCACTGACTTAGACCAAATTCTCAGTCTCCTAGATGGGGGCTGAGTGACAGAGAGCTGGGTCACTCATCGAGATGATATTCCCTGTTAACACTATAGGAAAACCTTAGTTTCGTGCTCATTACATTACAGTTTCCTTTTGCTCCCAGCTACCCAAATAAACTCTTTACTTGATGATTTAAGGGGCAGAGTCTGAGGGGGAGACGCTGATAAGCTTGGGCTGGACTACAGGCCCACACCTGAATGAAAACTACACCCACAAACAAGGAGACACCGGTTGGCAAGGCTTGAGTGTTAGGCTCCTGTCTGTGTTTGTGAAGGCGAGGCTGGTGGAGTTTGAGGACACGGCAGCCCTATCTGTAAATAAGGGATATGATTTCTGTAAAGAGGTAAAGCTTTTTTTTTTCCTTTTGAAGTTTTGGACACTGTTTTTATTAGGAGAATGATGAGGGCTTGAGTTACAACGTATTTTGTGTTCTCTGCCTGGTTTCTCAGTAGAGCTAGAAACTACCCTGGTGTTGTGATTACTGGATATAACCAAGGGCATGCTTTTTAAGTAAAGAGACTCTGAGTGTGTGTGTGTGTGTGTAAGTGAGTGAAAGGGGGGTGAATGAGGTGGGCTGGAAGGCAGAAGGGTGGGAACAGAAAAACCAACTAAAATCTACTTTCAGAAGCAGTACTGTGATTATCAGGATGAACTCAAACATTGGCCCAAGCCTGATCTAACTGATGTCCCCTCCTACACACAAACCATAGCTACCCAGCATATTTCTCAGCATTGTCCAACATTCTGGGGAGTGTTACCACAAGCACAGTGATTTTAGTCTACTGGATGCTTAATTAAAGTGAAAGTTAAATCAATCACATTCTAGAAGAGCTTTAGTGAAACCGCTATAGGTTCAATGATATATTAAGGTACTTACATTGTACAACTAGCTAGGCAGACTGTTTAATATTTTGTAGAATATATTGCTAATTGCAATATTAAATGTGGGATAAGATGGATCTCTGGTAGCCATTAATGGGATCAATGAATGAAAAACCTTTGATATGTCAACATTGCCAGGTGCCTTAGCCACCAACTGCTTTCACATACTGTGCTAAAACATGATACTAATAAACTGAAAAATGACCATGTGCCTGTGTGTGTAAGACTCCATATCCCTTAGGGAGGGTCTGCATAGGAAGAATAAAGTTGAAGCAAGATTTTGTACATTTGGAAGATCTCTTGATCCTTTTATTACCCGAGTCCTTCAATATTGACCCTTAATTCCTAGGCACGTAGTTTCTTAGAGCTTAACTCTTAAGTGAAAGTAAGATCGAAAGAAAGAGAATTGCAAAGAAATAGTCACGGAATTATAATATTATAGATCTGTACCTTCCTCCTGATTTAATACAATACATTTCAATTTAAAAAATACTATCATCATGTGTGAGAGCAATATGCCAAGATATAAACAGCAGATGATATGGGAGATGGTCCAAGGTCATGAAGAGTTATATAACTGTAAACAGATAATGATTTAATAACAGATGTGGAGGATATGAAGGAAGTAATTTTTAATATAAAAAAAGTAACACATATGGAGCCATCTGTTTGCTCACATCATCTCTCTTCAAAATCCATTTCCTCTGCTAACAAGTTTTG
>VMDR010032784.1:0-11599 GCA_007922815.1 Macrotus californicus
GTTATTGCATTGGTTAGGACCTCTAGTTCAATTTTGAATACAAGTGGTGACAGTGGACATCTTTTCCTTTTTACTGATTTTAGGGAGACATAATTTTGTCTTTAGCTATTAAGTACAATGTTAGCTATAGGTATTTTGTAGATGCTCTTTATCAGATCAAGGAAGTTTCCTTCTATTTCTAGTTTGTAGTGAGTTTTTATCAGGAATAGTTTTGTCAAATAATTTTTTTCATCTATTGAGATGATTATGTAGTTTTTTGTTTTTAGTTTGTTAATTATGAATTATACTGATTGATTTTTCAATGTTAAATTAACCTTGCATTTCTGCAATGAACATGATGTATAATTTTTATACAATTGCTTCATTAAATTTGCTACAATTTAAGAATTTTTACAACTATGTTCTTGAGGGATATTGGTCTATAGTTTCCTTTCCTGTAACACCTGTGTCTGGTTTTGGTGTCTGGGTAATGCTGGCCTCTTAGATTGAGTGATTAAGTATTTCCTCCTCTACAATTTCACTGAAGAGTTTATGTAGAATTGGTATTATTTGTTCCTTAAATGTTTGATGAATTTTAACCAGAGAGGTGAGTGCTACAGAGAGAGAGAGAGAGCTCTGGAGATCTGTAAGGAAGGGACCTCCTGTCTGCAGCAGAGTCATAGATTTTCTTGCTTCTTTGCCTACCTAGCATTTTCTGATTGGATAATAACAACATTGTAAATTTTACCTTATTAGAGTCTGAGTATTTTGTATTACTATAAATAGTTTTTAATTTTGTTCTGGAATTCCAATTATTTCCTTGAAAGGGGTTCTATACTTCTATGATTTGCTTCTAAACTTTGTTGGTGGTGTTCAAGCATGTCTCACTTTAAAGCTGTTCCACTACTGAAGCAATGTTATATGAGTATTTTACCCGATGTAGCATAAATTACAAGGTTTTTTCACTCTAGAGCACAAACTACTGCTGGTCCCGTGAGTTAAAGCTGTCATTTCTATAATCTTCTTAGATGGCTTTTTTCTTGGCCTTGGGCAGTTTCATCACATGCACATGTTAATCTCTATCAGCTGCAGACTGGAAAAAGAGCCTTTGCAGATCTCCAGAGCTTTCTCTTTATGAAACTCTTACCCCACTAGTTCTCTGCCCTGTAAATTCCAACCTCTTTGGCCTCCCCATACTCCTAGCATTGTCTCCTGAACTCAGGGAGACTGCCCAGCCATTCCTGGTTGTCATTCTCATCAGGCAGTAAGCAGGCAATGGTAGGGCTACCTTGTTTGTTTCTCTTGTCTTTGGAATCATTGCACTGATGTTGAATGTCTGAAGCTCATCACTTCATGTATTTTGTCATGTTTTTCAGAGATCCCATCTTGACTACAAATGAAAATGCAAAAATCACTACCTACACCAATTTTGATTTCCTTGATTCCATCTTTTCTGCTTGCCTTTCCACTTCTAATCAGATGTTAGGATTTCATTAAATCCAAGACATATTAAATGGGAATCCAGGGTTTGGAGGAAAGAAGAAACAGGAAGTTAATAAAGTTAAAGAAAAACATCTTTACTGGGTTCCATGTACCTGTACAGCATGTTACAAAAATCAAACAAACAGTTTTTCTGAGACTTCAGAATTTCTCTGTGAAAGAGAGGGCACCCAATTTCTTCTGCTCTTTGCTTCTTCCTTCATTTATTTTCCAAGTTTCTTAAAAAAGTATTTCCCCAACAAGACAGCTATGTCTGCTGCTTGGAAGATCTGCGTATCTGTTATTCTTCCCTATGGATACAGGCTTCCTGAGACTGCCTACTCAATAATTCAGCTCTGATTTGAGAAAAAACAATAAGGCCATTAGCTGTATCCACATAAGGGTGATCTTACAAAACCTGACTGTTATCCTCATCTCAGTTCAATTATGTGTTCCGTTTTCCTCAATTTGCTGATGCTTTATTTATGTCAGGCACATGGGCTGCTGTGCTGGCCAGTTAGAGCATAACGTTCTGCTACATTTGTGTCACACATTTGCTGCACAATGAAAGGCTGAAGCTTAGAGGTTCAAGGAAATGTCAACTTGTGTTGGATGTGCAGCTCAGCTATGCTCCTCTGTCTTCCAAAAAAATCATCACTTTAAATTGATCATTTGCAAAACCACAGTCCTAATAAATATTTCATTAGAAGGTGCTACCAGTTTTTATGTGGACATGTTGACCTCTGAAGATTCCAAATCTGATCTAAATCTTAGATTTTGGACTATTTTTTGAACTTCCAACCAAATCAAATGCTACCTTCTCATTAATATAAGCCTAGCCAAGGAAAGAACTCTATATTCCCTTTAGAGGTAGGCATGATGCCCAACCATGCCCTTCCATGTGAAAAGGAAACCTAAGAAGTTGTTTAGAAGGAATAGAGACAACCACTTGTCAGTCTGTGCTTAGTGGGAGCCTATAAAGTGCATGGGCCAAGGATATAAAGAAGAAAACTCTTCTCCATCTGTTCATACTGAGCTACAGTGATCTTTAATTGTGTTCTTGGTGTTTATGTACCTTATCTGTCTCCTCTTTGAGGATGAGACTAGAATATGTGGCTTGATGTGACTGGTGTGGTGCCAGGGTAGTGCTCAAAGACATAGCTTTGCTCAAGAATAACCCAGGTGCCTGTCTGCACATGCTGTCTCCCTCTCTTCAACCAGCCCAGACAGACACCCATTTCAGCTCTTGTTTGAGTTCAGGTAAAAGCACTACCAAGAACTGTCAACTTTGGTGAACACTGGGCAGCAGAAAGGTAAGAAGTGTGTTAGATCATGAGCTCCTCAGCAAATAACTCAAAAGTTCTACTTAGACATGGTATTCTCCAAAGTGATGTCTCAGCTGCAGAGTGGCTGCACTGTCACCTCTCGTCCCCCCATTAACCTGCACCAGGTTCCCTGGCTTCTCTCCCCTCACTCTGAGACTCCTTCTCAGGGGGATCTTCAAATGCCTTTCCCTTCTATAAGGGAAATAAATTCAGCATTGAACCGACAACTGATCCCCCCTCCAACTTACTTTATCACAGTTGCTCAGCCAAACTATGAGCTCTCCAGGTAATAGGCTCCAACTTCTTTAGAAGGCATATTGATGTCCACCTTCTGTTACTTATTCATATCCTTTGAATCTCACTTTTAATCCAACAACATTTTCAAAATGCTATATTTAAACACATACAGTCAGTGATTTTCCTAGAGAATTCTGATGGAATAAATCTTCTCCATCACTTTACATCAGAGTTCAAAGTTCAAGGACAAATCCCTATGAGGTGGAATGACCAGAGAAAAGCTAAAGGTGAAGGTAGGGGTAAAGTTAGACCTTGACACAGGAGTAGGTTAAAGGGGTAAGGAAGAAAAGGGAGATGATTTCAAGCTATTTTCTGAACTTCCAAGCTATTCATATGTTTTCTTCCTAAGTAGAAGCAGAACAGAAGGAGCTGACAGAAAGAGCTGGATATTCTTAGCACATTTTCCATAGTGAATTGGCTCTGATGATTTCTAAGTCATTTAGGACCATGTCAAATCTGCATTCCAGAAGGGACCTAGGGTAGAATGCATGGGAGAGAATGCATGGACACGGGGATATGTGTCATGTCACGATGATCATTGCAGTAAAAAACCTGTTAAACAGATCTGTTATTTCTCCTGTTATGTTACAGAATTACATTACATATGAGGATCAAATTATAAAGTTAGCCTGAAAGACAAAAATGACATATGTAAAATTATATGCACATACTCACAACACTCATTCATGCACTCACACACATTCATATTCAACACACTTGCACTCATTCACACTCAGTTACGTATGCACTCACAGAGACACACACAAATTTTATAAAAGTGTCATAAATATGCCCAACATGGCTAATTTTTCCTGCAGCATTGGAGTAGAAAAGCAGGAATGCCAAAAAAAAAATGAGTATATGGTGAGTTCAAAGCATGAGGGCAGGCACCTAGTTACCAAACATCTCCCACTTCATTTCAATGTTAAACATCAACCAGACATATGAGGCCAGTTGATTTGAAATTTTTTAATCACTTTATTGTTCAGTTACAGTTGACATACAATACTACAACAGTTTCAGGTGTGCATCCCAGTGACCAGATATGATAGTAAGTAAGCAACATAGTAAGTGACCGTGCTGATAAATCCTGTACCCATTTGACACCATGCATCGTCACCAGAATACCATTGACTATATTCCCTATGCTGCACTCCACATCCCCATGACCACTCTGCAACCACCAATCTGCACCTTCTAATCCCTTCATCTCTTTCACCCAACCCTCAAAACCCCATCTATCTGGCAACCATCAAAATGCTCTCTGCACTCATGAGTCTGTTTCTGTTCTGCTTGTTCATTTTTTTTAGATTCAATTGTTGACAGATAGGTATTTAATGCCATTTTATTGCTCATATTTTTTCATTTTTTTCTTTTCTTCTCTTTAAAGAAGACCCTTAACATTTCACGTAATACTAGTTTGGTTGTATTACTATTTTGGAGTTCCTTTACCTTTTTCCTGTCTGGGAAGGTCCTCATATGTCCTTCAGTTCTAAACAATAGCTCTGTTGGGTAGAGAATCTTGGTTGTAAGTTGTTGCTTTTCATCACTTTGAAAATTTCTTGCTGATCCCTTCTGGTCTGCATAGTGTGTGTTGAGAAATCAGCTGACAGTCTTATGGGAGCTTCCTTGTAAGAAATTAACTGCTTTTCTTTTGCTGCTTTTATATTTCTCTCTTTGTCTTTAACCTTTGGCACTTCAATTATGATGTTTCTTGGCGTGGGCCCCTTTAGGTTCATCTTATTTATGACCTTTGCACTTCCTGGACTTTTATGTCTATTTCCTTAACCAGGTTAGGGAAGTCTTCTGTCATTATTGTTTAATAGGTTTTCAATTTCTTTCTCTCTCTCTTCTCCTTCTGGCAACTCCATGGTGCAAATGTTGGTATACTTGATGTTGTCCCTGAGGCCCCTTGCACTATCTTCATATTTTTGGATTCTTTTTTTCTTTTTGCTATTCTGATTGGGTACTTACTGCTTTCTTATATTCCAAAACACTGTTTTGATTCTTGGCTTCAACTACTCTACTGTTGTATCTCTGTAATGTATTTTTCACTTCAGTTAATGTGTTATTCATTTCTGACTGGTTCTTTTTATGTTTTCTATCTCCATTTTTATGTTTCCTATCTCTTTGGTAAAGTTATCACTAAGTTCATCTACTCTTTCCCTAAGTTCATTGAGCATCCTTATAACTAGTGTTTTGAATTCTGCATCTGGTAGATTGTCTCTATTCTGTGTAGCCCTTTTTCTGGAGTTTTGTTTCGTTCTTTCATTTGGTACATGTTGTTTTGTCTCCTCATTTTTGCTGCCTCCTTGTGTTTGTTTCTATGCATTAGATAGAGCTTCTATGTCTCCTAGGCTTGGTAGAATGGCCTAATATAGTAGGTGTCCTATGGGGTTCAGTGGTGCAACCTCCTTGTTCACCATTCACCTGAGCTGGGCACTCCATGTGTTTCCCCTCCACCATGTGGGCTGTGTACACTCTCCTCTAATAGCTGAGCCTTGATTGCTTTTGGCACATCAATGGGAGGGATTTATCCCTGGCCTGATTGGCTGAAAGGACTGGCTGCAACCACCATGGAGGATCAGCTATGCAGGGGACCACCCCTAGAACTTACTTCATCAGGAGTCTGGTCCCTGCTGAGTCTTCCCCTTGAGTGTGTCACTTATGGAGGTGGTTGGGTGGTACTTTGTTGTGGCCTGAAGCTCTCTGCTAGGTGTGCTGGCTCTGGAGCCTCCCAGGAGGTGCAAGCCATGGTTAACCACTACCTTTGTTCTGCCTAGGACCACCCAGCGTGAGCTACAAAGCAATATGCAGATGGCTGCTACTTGTGCTGGACTTGGAGGTGCCCAGGAGAGGTCAAACTGCAAACAAAGGCTGACTGTCACTAATGCCAGGTTGGAGCCACTTATTGAGAGGTATGGGACATGCTAAGGCCAGATCCTGCTTGTTTGAGAGATTTTAGGAAAGTCTGAAGCATGAACCAAGAAATGTCATTTGTATGGAAAAGCCACTGGAAACAGCTTGAGTAGGCCCACAGGTTGGTGGGTGGTGTCTCAGGGAATCACCAGGATGAGGCCAACAGTTGATAGCTGGGTTGATGGAGACTCAGACATAGTGCCTGCCTGCTGGGTCGAAGGCAGAAGGACTCAGAAAAGAAACAATGGCCTCTGCCAGCACCTCTGTCCCTGAGGAAGCCACCCCACCTTTCCAGCTCTCACCCTCCTGCCAGACACCTTAGCTCCTCCCCTCATGTACCTAACACCCCTCGAGCTACTGCCCCAGCACTGGAACCCAGAAGGAGTAAGTCCACGTAAGTATATTTGTGGACCCCATAAGAGGAAATGCCTGGGACTCCAGAAGCCTCTGTCTCACTCAGCCACAATCCCTAATGGTTTTTACAGCCAGGAGTTACAGGGACTTCTTTTTCCAACATTGGAACCTAGGTTGGGGTCCTGTTGTGGGGCTGGGACACACCTCTTTCCTCAGGGGAACCTCTGCAGCTGAGATATCCTTCCCAATTTCTATCCACCACACATGGGTACGGGACCAGCCTGTTCCACTGTCCCCGCCTCTCCTACCAGTCTCAATGTGGCTTCTTCTTTATATCCCTACTTGGAGGACTTAGACTCAGATAGATTTCAGGCAGTTCTGCACAATGGTTGTTCTGTAGTTTTGATATGGTTGTGGGAGGATTTGAGTACTGCCATCACCTTGATTGGAAAGCTCTTTCAGCTCTCCAAAAATTCCATTCCTATCCTTGAAAAAACCATTCAGATTATAAGCAAGAATTGAACACTCCACATCTGCATCTTCACTTCCCCTTTAGTTCTGCACACATTTTTAGAAAATCGTTGAATAATACTTTATCTTAAAATACCGCAACAATAATTTAGAAGAGGAGGTCTTTCCATTTAAATTAAAATCACTAGCTAATAAATATCCAAGATAAAGAATATATTCAATTATGAGGGAGGACCCCCCAAAATCCAGAATTTATTTATAAAAATAGTGTATTTATTCTTACATGTTTAAACTTCAATCACCTTCAAAGTAGTCTCCATTTGATGCAAAACACCTATCAAGACATTTTTCATTGCTCTAAACAGTTTTTAAACTCATTGGTTTTGATTCTTTTTAGTGCTTCTGACTTTTTTTTGTTTCACCTCTTCCATGTCAGTAAAATGTTTCCCTTTAAGGGCTTTTTTTCATATTGGGGAACAAAAAAAATGTCACTCAAGGTAAGATCAGGTGAATAGGGATGATAGAAAACAAGGGTCATGACATTTTTGGTCAAAAACTGCTGAACACTTACCACAGAGTGGGCAGGTGTGCTTGTAAATCACCCATCATGAAATGGGCAAATGCATTGAAAGAGTCTTCAAAAAAAGTCATTGAAGCCAAACTCAGCCTCTCACAACAACACCAGTTAGTACACTAATATGAATGGGTTCCTAGAACACTTACCTAGCAGGGGAAGCCCGTTCTACAAAAGGCCCACCTTCCAGAAGACAATTCCAGTTTATTTCCTTCCCCTTGTAAGTGATATGAGTACAGCTTAATTTACATTCCTAACTTCATTTTATAAATTCCCCAATTATAGTGTACAGGGAACCACTAAACCCTGAGTGAAGATGAGTGGGGAGATTCTAGACTTAGGGGAATTGGGGTCTTCAACCTTGCAACTTTCACAACGTGTTGCCATAGCAGCATCCTGTGCTAGATGCCTTGGAAGTAGCCCTTTGAATGGCATGCAAGCATGTACAGACTCACATCTGCTTGACCTTTGAACCAGCTCAGAAAGCAACTCTAAGCAGTCCTTCAATCTTGCCTTAGTTATAGACTTCAGAACCAAATTCTGTCTGGTAGTTCCATGGGGGAAATTTTTAAAATTTCTTGTACTTACAGACTTAGTTAACATGTTTAGTGCAGGTAAGCATGTGTCAGGTCTTAAGCACTGTGCATGTACTAACTCAGCCTGAGGGACAGACAGGTGGTTTTATCATTTTTGTTTCAGATGTGACAAGTTAAGGTTGAGAAAGTGTAAATAAGTTGCCCAATGAACTATAAGAAAAAAAAATGTAAAACTGGTATTATAACTCAGATTTGTCAAAGGCTTTAGCCTTTTCTCTTAACTATTATTTTATACTCACCCAAACTGAATAGCTTCATCTAGCTATATGCTTAATATGGGGCAAGAACCAGAGTGATCAATTTTTGAAAAAGTACAGCTATAACAATAAGAACTTAAATCTGTCAAGTGTGGTTTATAATGAGTGATCACATCTATTATCCTACTGAATTATTTCCAAGACCTGTTTTTGATGGTATCTTGTCTCTACTTAATAATGAAGGAACTGAAACTCAGAGGCCCAGTGAAAATTTAATAACAAAGGAACTGAAACTCAGAGGCCCGGTGAGAAAGCAAGTTGCCCGGGGAATCAGTGGAAGAGGTGAGTCTCAGAGCCAACTCTCCCTGATGCAAACTGCGTCCTCCATTCAGCACCTGACATCATGATGACACATTTTCTCCAGTGTCTCCTTTATATTCCTGTGAGGAAAGGAAGGTTTAGAGGCCTCATATCGACATCCAGTGTTCTGCATACCACCCAAATTCTCCCTTTCCCCCCAAAGCCCATCTTAATTGTAGGGAGGGCAGGCAGGCAACCATTCTCTTCATGGGGCATCTTGGAGTTGCAGGCAGGCCACACTGGTGAACAGAATGTTTCTTCCTACTGACTAAAGCCAGGAAAGTTAACCAATCACAGGCTCATTCCTTTTATTTCAAAGATTTAATTCTGCTTAGAATATAATATCACTGAAAAGGGGAGTATGTTAAAGTGTTTTCAGGAAAGCGCAGCGTAGTAGTAGAATGGTGCTAAGCCAGGTGTTGAGGACACCAGGTTTCAGGTCCAGCCCTGGCTTTGCTGCAGAGGTCTGTGGGCAGTACCAGATCTCAGCTCAATTACCTATAAATGCAGAGGCAGTAAACCAGACACCTGGGATTCCTCCCAGCATTAGCATGCTCGGTTTTTGTTAAGCTTTGTTGTACTTTATTGATGTTTAGACTCTTCAATTGTTTTGAATTATGAGATTAGAATCGACTGTGGAAGAATACAGACTTCTGTTTGATGATGTACTTGAGTCTTTCATGTCTATGGGTTAAAAATAATCTGCTTGGCTCAAAAAAGATAGTTGTGAAACATTTTGGCTGGACTTTATATAGAACTTGACTGCTCTTCTAACTGAAGTTGCTGAAAACAAAATCTTTCATGACTACTGTTCTAGGAAAAGATGATGCTATATCAACTTTATATAGAACTTGACTGTTCTACTTGTTGAAGTTGCTGGAAGCAAACTCTTTCGTGAATACTGTTCTAGGAAAAGATGATGCTATGTCAACTTAATTAGGAGTGCTGTCATGTTCCTATAACGACTTTCAAAGATGATCATCTTCCCAAATCCCTCCCAGGGCTTACCCTCAGTGGTCATCAAACCCTATTTCTTTACATTTACTACATGTACTTTACTTTCTTTCCACTTCTCTCTCTTCCTCTCCATATATTTTCTATTCTATCCACTTTCACTGTCTATTCTACTTTTTGGAAAAATGCCTGGGGCTCATTGTCTCATAGACTTTCAATAAACATAAGAGTTTTATGGTGTCACTGGGGCTAATCTAGCTAGTGGGTAGAACTGCTGCATCTGTTAAACCTGCGAAATGCCATTCTTGGGATTATGCTAAGCCTTGCAATTAGTTAATAACAATCGTTACACTGCAAAAAGTCTGTTCAGCTCTCCAATTGAGGCCCTCCCCCATCATCTACTATTCTTCCTGGCTGCTGCTCAAGGGCAGTGTCCGTATCTTGATGTCTCTCCATAGCAGATGCCAGAGTGTCTTATACATAGCAGTGATGCTAGATTAAAGGAGAGACAGAGAAATGGGAACACTGGGTATTTAGTATAGTAAATACACACAAACAGATGGGAAAGCAAGGAATAAGAGAAAGCCAGACAGGCTCATTTCCTTTGGTGATGACTGCCTACTTTTCCCAAGGTACTTCTTGATTCCCATTTTGCCTGCCCTGATTTCTTTTAGATGAGCCACCTTTGTATTTTTATATGGGAAAGAAGTTAGACAATAAAGATGACAGCTGCCTTCGTTTATTGAGCTCATCCTATGAGCCAGACTCTGTGTTGAGGCACCGCCAGTCCTTACAACATTTCTTCAGTTTGCAGAGAGAGACCTGAGGCTCCAGTCCCATAAAGGCAAAGCTGCTTCTCTCCCACTCTTTTTGAAAAGAAGTAATTTTTCTGAACTAGAAATCAATTTATGGGGAAGTAATTCTCAAAGGTGAGAGTAGAAAACATGAACACTTGTACACATTTCAAAAGAATCAGGGTCTTGAAAAAACATTCAAAGAAACAGAAATGTGATTCCCACACTACAGCAAGAAAACCCCCCACAAAACTAGAATCCCTAGGCTGTAAAGTTATATATGAAAAATGTTCTCCCACTTATCATCCTTAGCTCTCCCATTTCCACCTCTCCCACACCATTTTTACTAAAAGTCAACAAAGCTCCTATGAGGATGAACATGGCCACAGGGAGGTGGCACATAAAGAGTAACCTCACATAGTGATGCCAACTCACTTTTAATAAGAGACATCTGCCTCCAGGTTTCTTCACAGAAGGCCATGTGGCAATGTGTCCTGGCCGTGAGTGATGAAACGATGCAAATTGTTGTCCTGGGAAACAAAATTCCTCAAACAATCTGATGTGCATCTCTTCCCTATTGCCTGTAGCATTGTTCCAAAGAGATGGGTGGGGTGGCCTGAGTGCTGGGTGGTGGGTGGGTTGTGGGTGGGTCTACTGCTGCACCTTCTCAGCCCTCCTGAGATTTCACCTGTAAGCTTTGCTCCTCACCAATACGTTTCCCCCACTTAGCAAGTCAGTCCTTCCTAATTACAAAGGGAAAGTGTGGCCAACACTTTGAAGTTCCTGAAATAGCTGTTTTCCCCTCCTCTGTCCCTTCCTCCCCTTCCCTGCTCTTCTCTCCTCTCCCCTTCTCTCCCCCACCCCCTCTCCTCCCCTCCCTCTGCCTTCACCTTTCTTTTTTTCTCCTTCTCCTTTTCTTCTGGGCTTTACTGAGTTACTTTTCAAATCTTTTCTCTAGCCTTTTATATCTTTCCTTTCCCTTTTTAATTTTTTAAAAAAATACATCTTTATTACACATGTTCTTAAATGCTTCTCTACAGACGTTACAGAATGGGTGCCAAATCCATACACTGACATAACACTGGTATATTCAATGCAGACCACAAGAAATGTTCTTAGAAACATTCTTATTACAAGTGTTCTCTTGTTTAATGGAGAACATTTACTTCATTTACTTTATTATTCTGTTTTGTATGTATAGTATTCAATAAATATATTTATATCTATATATTTTTAACCATTTGAGAGTAGGTTGTAGACACAATGCCCCTCTGCTCATAAATACTTCAGTGTGCATTTC
>VMDR010032785.1:0-11588 GCA_007922815.1 Macrotus californicus
ACCAACTTGAACCAAAAAAGACCATGGTTCTGATTTTATCTTGTGATTCTTTCAGGACATACATTCTCTCTGCCTCTGCTTTTGGTAATGTGCATAAATTAGGCTACCTCCCAAATTATGCTCCTGTAGAATTTATAAAGTAAATGGTGACTGTTTGGGCCATTAAAATGATGATTTCTTTAAAGAAAGTACTGACCACACATTTCATGCACTCTTGGTCCATTTGCTATTTGGTTCAATTTATTAAAACTATCACATGGGAGTGCTCATGACCTGACTCATTTCGTGAGAGCAGGTGCATAAGGTTCCTTTTCTAATGGAGATAATAGGAAGTCACAGGATGACCAGTTTCAGATGCACCAGTTACCTTAAAAACTAATAGTTCATATCAAAATGATTTCTTTTATCAATTAGGCTCATACAAGACTTTCATTTTCATTGCATATAACTGGTCAATCTCATTACTCAGTTTATTGTTTCCTTCATGTTAATACATTCTTTTAGGAATTTAGGAAATTTGGCATTGTTTTGAAATGTCAAATTGTTTGGAAGCAGCCTTGTTTTGAAATGTTGCTAACATCAGTTAATCCAAATGAAAACAACAGTGAGTTTTTCTTACTAAAATTTAAACTTACCACTGAGTCCAAAACACCCTGAAAGTACAAGTATCTGAAATGATATAGTAAGCATGTATATTTGACTTATTCTTACTGTTGATATCAGGAAATTTTGTTAAGGAAATTAATGCTAAGGCTATGCCTGGGCTATTTTTTGTTTCCCTGTAGTTTAACTTCATTCCATTTAACCTAGTAATCCATGTCCCTGAAATAATAACTTTGGGGAAAAAAAGAAAGGGCATTCACTGCCACTTGTAGCTGCAGAGGCTGTGGGACGGTCATGATTTCATTTCCTTCTTCCTGGACCATCTTTCTCTGTGCTTCCTTCCTATGATTTTTATCTTATTCAAAATCCTGCTGACAATCTGTATTTTGAAGCAGCAGGAATTTTACCCTATTATTGATTTAATTAATAAGCCAGTAAGAATTCTGAATTATCTAGTATAAAAAGTACTGTTTGCCTCCTTTTAAGTGAATCACACCCATTAAGTCAATTTGATTGTAGAGACACTTTATTAGTTGGTAGGGCAGTTTCAAAAATGAACAGAACTTCTGTCTTGAGAATTTACAATATATTATTGAAATGAAGACAACCATACATATTATAATGTGAAAGTGAATTAATGTTAAATGACTTACGAGATATACAATACTCTTGGGATGGAGTTAAGGGACAGAAGAGATAGTTTTTTACTAAGCCTCAGAAGAAAAATAGGATCTCAAAAGGCTGGAATGAGATGGAGTAGGGGGACATTTCTGGTGCCAAGATTAGTGTGCCTGAACTCTAGAAGATGGGAAGACGGGACGTAATGTCAGGGATTATCTAATATTGAAGTTTGTTGACTAAAGGAAGTCTACAGGGCTTGTAATCATAGAGGGCATTGATTAAGTGTTCTTCTATATGCTCATCTTTGATCTCGTGATTTTAAATATTCATATAACAATTCATCCTAACCCCTCCCCCCATTTCATGCATAAAAGACTACTGATGTTCAAAGAGTTGAAGTTACTTGTCCAAAGCCCGCATCTGGAAAGAAGGTGAGCCAGGGTTTTAATTTACAGCTGTCTGGCTCCAAGACGAAAAGCTAGAGGTGTGGGGTAGGACTGTATATGTTTCCTAGTCCCTACAGGAAAGACTTTGCATTTTTTTAAACCAGGAAAAGAGGATATGGAACACTTAATAAACACTAAATGGCACATGGAAACCCCCTCTAGACAAACCACAAACAAATAAATAAAACATACAGTATACTAGATGGCAATGGGTACAATGGAGGAAAATAAAGTGGGAACAGCAAGTGCTGGAGGGTGGTTGGAGAGGGCTTTTGTAATTTGAAACAAGGGGAAAAAGAGCTTTCCTTAAAGAAAAAGAGATGAGACTCCAGTAGCATATCCTGGAAATCCTTAATACCCAAAGCATTTCTGATATGTAGTACAGTGTGTTGCTAACCGATCAGCCAGAGATCCACAGTTTAGACCTAAAAAATTCACCAGTTCGCTCCTCTGAGCCTTCATTTTCTTCCTTCCAAAATGAAGGTGATGGACAAGAGCCAATAAATCCTCGTTGAGCATTTACTGCGGCCAGAGAGAGAGGACACTGCGCTAGGAGCCAAACTTGGAACAGTGGACCTTCAGATTCCCTTCCAGACCAAATAACAGATCATTCTTACCTTTTTAAAAGGATGACAATCAATTAGCATTCTTGATCACAGATATCTAAAAATAGCACTGTAAATGTGAGAGAGCAACAAGGAAACACTAACAAAAATAGTTTACCTGTTGGGTCCTTAACACTCGTCATTTGTTAAGGAAGCAGAGGGTTTAGTCATCAGCACAAAGGGAGCGAAATCCGGCTTAGGCAAACTCAGTACGATGCCCAGAGAAAACCGATCAGCGGGATGATACGGATAATGCTACTTTTCTATCATCTTGCCCTTACACTGCTACAGAAAAAGGACGGATGGACTAGTGTGTACCTTATCAAAGGATCCTGGACATTTCGTCTAGTTCCTTTCCCAAGAACAATATTAATGATTGGGTGTTACTATGTGCCAGGCAATACACTAAGTGCTATAGTAAAACGAATATAATAGTTAATCCCCATGAAAAAGGGGACAGCACCATTATCACCCTATCCTACAGTAGAAGAAACTGAGATTCAGAAAAATTAAGTAATTTATCTAAAGTCAGTTACGCAGGCAAGTGCTAGAACCAGAACTCTCTGGCTTCTTATAATCTTGATTCTGGTGCTGGTTAAATCCACTGTGCTCTGTGCCCAGAGACTGAAGCCTCAATTCAGTTGGCATTCCGGGAAAGAGGGACATCAGTGGTGACAACTAGAACTGTGAGGATGTAGGAAGAGGTTATGTTAAAACCATCACTGCTGCCTGGGGGTTGAGAGAGAAAGGGAAATGGAAAACGAAACAACAAAAATCGTCAGGACATACATTCTGCAAAGACAAGTCTTCCATGAATCAGATGAATAGCCTTCCTAATTCGGTGAGTGAGAGAAGGGTCGGGAAAATGTAAGTCTAACCATGAACTGTCCACGTAGAATGTTAGGAGTGTTGGGAGGGAAGTGAAGAAACATAAAACATTAACTATCTGCTGGCAACCAGAATAATACAGACTCATTCATAAAACATAGTAAGTATTGTTAAAGAAAGGGCTCAGTCAATAATTATTGTTAATTATGTGTTAAACCTTGTACTAAATAAATATGTTTAAAAAACATAGACTTAATATTATCACATCTCAATTTTTATTAAAAGTTTATATTTAGAAATTTAAAAATTCACGTAAATGCTTAATAATATTATTATACATGACCAAAAGTTAATATTGCCATTAAAGCTTAAGATATTCCAAAGATTTTTTAAATTTTGTGTTTAGGAAATCACACAGCCTCCTTTCAGCTCCTTGAAGGGATTTTTGTCCTCTGGGACACCCTTTACTAGAGGATCCTCCCCAGATCTCTCTTCCACATAATCCCTTACTTCTTCACAACATTTGGATACCTTAAAGGAAAGGAGAGAGAGATGACTCACTTGGTTTAACATACAATACTGCTACAGAATCCAAGAATGTATTCATTATAATAATTTTTTGAGTTCCATCTTTTTAATGTGATTCTGCTCTCTGCCCATGCATATGTACTTTTCAGAAGACAAGTGGAAATAACTGCTCCCTCCCCTGTCCTCCTGGGTATCTCCAGGCAAAGGATAAAGAGTTGGCCACACTCTAGCTAAGTGTTCCCAGCAGACACTGTCTCCGGCTTCTTAAAAGGAGACGGGATCCAGGGCTCAGAACACAGCTGGCCACACAAGTCAAGGATGTCACCAGAGGGAACATTAATTACATATTTTTCCTCATTCCAAAAATGTGACCTGTAAAGGTGGGAGGGAATGAATCACTGTTAAATTCCAGGCTTATCAGCACTCCTGGAATCTCAGAAGTATTCACATACAATTTCATTTTAAACTCATCTACAATGATTGATCGTGACAATGCACTTGAAGATGAGTTCCAAAGGGTCAGGGGAATGTGGCCAATTTGTTCACATGTATCCCAGGCATGTAGAAAAGAGCCTGCATTTAGTTGGTGCTCAGCCAATAAATGTTTGCGGAACTGAATCTTCTGTTTTGTTTATGAGCTTGCTCCTCACTCATCTTCACCATAATTCACGAACAGTCAAGCTTTAGTACTTTAATGGACTCAGCCAGAGCCTGCTAATGTACCATTTAACACACCTTTCAGAGACAGGCAGTATTCTATACATCTGTGAATGTGTGTGTGTGTGTGTGTGTGTGTGTGTGTGTGTGTGTGTGAGTGTACACTGATAGGTGCATGTGGGAACAAAGGATTCATTTTTTTAACTTTCGCCTTGTTTTGTTTTCATTTAATGCATCATTCCTGACATTAACACACAGAAAACCTTCGTTTTTGGCAGTCCATGAAGTGCCCATTCTGTTAGTTACCGAACCAATTTATTGTTTGGTTTTTTAATAATATCTTTATGACAATTTTATATGCAAATTCGAGGCAACATCAGACATAAGACTTAAGATCACAACTCTGAAAACATTACTCACATGTTAGAACAAATCACTTCCAACTGGAGCAGGGCACTAGTGAGGTGGCTCCTCCATAGTGTCAAATATGGAGTGTGCAAACACTTTGAAAACATACAGTCATTTGGATTCACTTTTTTCCTTCTTCAAAATTCCAAATTGAGATTTTAATTCACCTTTTTCCCCTCCTCCAAACACCAGCTTTTTCACCCCAACCAGAGATGTCGGGGACAGAGATTTACATGGCTGTCCTAGTTCAGGAGGTTGATAGTGTCTGGCTAGGATCTCAGGACACAAAGAGCAATAAATCACCTCAAGTTTTATGTGAGTGCGTGTGTTTAAAATGACCTCAGTGAGGCTTCTTCTAAGTATATAAGGTTTAATTCAGGATTACGTGGTCTGATGGAAAACACTGACACTGGATTCAGCCATTGCAGCTTTGAATTTTGGCCCTGCCCGCTGACCAACCAGTCCTGTGAGTATATCTTAGTCCGGGTTTAGTTACTTCCTCTTGAACTAGCAAGAGCGACACTGGCTGCATTAAGGGCCTGGCATACAAAGACGCTCAGTGACATGGTATTATCCCATTTATTCCTCCCCATTACCCTCTGCATCAGATGTTATTACTATGCCCATTTTACAGAAGCAGAAACAGAGACAGTGGTAAGTTAGATAACTTCGGTGAGTGTTACACAGGGAGAAAGCTGTGGAGTCAATCTGAACCGGAGATGGATTCCAGAGCCTACCCATTTAGCCAGATCGTAACGCCACTGAGCCATCCTGTGTCAGGGCGGTGGGTTTAGAACCTCGATGTTGTGTGGTATGGGTGTCTGAGTGCGGTTTGTCAGTCTGACATTAAATTAGTTTGACTTCTAAGAGCAAGGAGACATTGAATAATAGAAAAAGGAACCAAAAACCTGACAGAGGGTAATGCATGTAATGTTTACTCGAAGTAAAAACTCCCAGGTGAACTTGCAACAAGTGAAGAATAAGGACAGCCAAATTGCTTACAAAATCAGGCCTGACTATATAAATTATAAGTGGCCATTGGGTGCTTCAACTAAAAAAGAAAAAAATAACTCTCCTTTACCCCCAAATTATATTTTATATTCCCCAAATTATAAAGATAATGATTTAAACTTTTTGGGTATGTGTTTCGAGCATTTCTTCTGTTTATAGATTTAATTTTATCTTTATAGCAAAATATGTTTTGCCTATGTGGAAAGAGCAACAGAAAAATTTGAGACAATTTTAAACATCGAAGAGGCCAAAATTCCTATTTTTATTGAGAGTAAGAGTTTTAAGCTAAGTATGAAGATAATATACTCCTTTTTTCACTTTGGCTTGATAAAATAAGTTTTTTAAAAATATACTTTTATCATTTGTGAAGGAGTGTATACTTTTATCATTTATCATTTCTACCAACTTTCCTAAAAACAAACAGATCTAAAACATCTACATTTTCCAAGCTTCAGTCCCTGCTTCTTCGGTGGAAAGGTTTATACCTTTGCCATTTATTGTCCTTTAATGTCAGAGAACGCTTGGTAACCATTTCCAAGACCTGTCAGATGTTTTTGGGAGGAACCTGAGTTCTTATGCTTGAGCTAATTTGTATTTCCAAAGAAGGAATAGAATGGACTCATTTATTACTGGCCATGACAGTGCTAGAGGGGATGAGGTCTTGAGTAAAAATATTTAAACAACATCAAAGTATTGCATCAGCTGAAGAGAAGCTTTACCAGCTTAGGAAGATGAAAACAAGGGGCGAGAATGCATTGCTCTTTTTTTATTGCTTAGCTAAAATACAGTCTCTGCCTCACATTCTTTTCATTTTTGAATTTTCTCTTTAACAACTCTAAAAGTATAAAAACATTTTTAGCTTACTTACCTTACAAAAACAGGCAATGGCTGGATTTAGCCCATAGAAAATAATTGGCCAATTCTTTGATTTGGAATTGAAATCCAAAGGTGATTGTGATTATTTTCTTAATCTGTTAAACTTTTACTTGCACATTTTATTTTTAACTACACTGAGCCTCTCCAGTGAACAGTGTGGCGCCAGAAAAATAATTTTTCTTCTACCTTTCCAGGTTCTTGGCTCAGAACCCCTTGCCATAAAAAAAGCAGGTCAAGAGTGGGAAAAACAAAACGAACAGAAGTTTAATCCCGTGTATACCTTCTGTATACATGGGAGATACCCAGGAAAACTGAGGAACTCCCCCAAATGACCCAAGACACCTCCTTAAATACCATGTCCAGCTAAAGGCAAAAGAAAGATGGGTGGGAGGAATAGGGCTGAGGGCAGTGTATGAGAGGTTCTCAGGCAAAGCACCATCAACAAGCGTAAGGCTGTGAAGCAGATTGAAAATAGTTTTCCAGAGATTTAGTCCTTTTCCTGGTACAGAGAGGGAGACACCCTCACAAATGGAGATTTCCCAAATACCTGTAAAAACAAAATTTCTTACAAAAGAGCAACTCTATCAGGTTTTCAGGGTCTTTCCTGGCTGTTTCTTAACAGTCATTAGACTAAAATAATCCTTCTGCCAAGAAAGCATATTTTGGGGCAGCAAATCCTGCCCCTGTTCAATGGTCTCCAATCCGGTAAATCTGATAGCATCTCCAGTTACAGACAGAATGCAGAAGAAAACAGCTTTACCAGCATTCTCTCCAGTGTCACTTCTTTCTTGAGCTGATCAACTTCCATCTTCAATTTGTCCTTCTCTGTCAGATCCTCAATATTGATCACGGGCATCTTCTGCCTGCTAAAAGGTAGAAAGTGAGTTCAGACGCCTGGACTGCTGGACTTGCTTCAAGTCAGGGTGAACCCGCCCTTCCCTCAGCTCTTCACTTACTGAGTGACCTGTTTCTTTGTGTGTTTGTTTAGGCTTCCTATGACAATCGATGTCTCGTGAATGTTCTCTGAACAACTCTAGCACTGAGCACCAGCCTTGGGAGTTTAAAGCTTCTGTATAATCTTCACTAATGTGATTAAACCAAGCGCTAGACTCTAAACACCTGCTGGCAGGTTTGTGCGAGGAGGTCAGTGCAGTCCGTAAGCAATCTTAAACACACAAAGCTCCTCCTTTTTTTTCCTCGTTTTTTCCCCCACGGTGTAAAAATTTGGATCTCCAACCTTCATCTCCAGCTCTAAAGCCCTCCATCATATGATTTATGCCATTTAAGTTAGTTTAAGGTCATTTTGAGGATTGCCTATTAATCCTCTAAACTGCTGGAGTATTTAATCTGGTATTAACAGGGAACCAAGGAAAAGTGTCATTATAAATTCTTCATAAACATTGGTTGAAATATGCATCAATGAAATGGAAATAAAGCAAACAATTTAGTTAATAAAAATAAGTTTCATATTACTTTAAAGTGTTTCTCCAAACAATACCTGGAATTTGTATATAACTGTCACAATGAATTGGATGAGCTAACGTAGCAGGGTAAGGGGGACCTAGTGAGTCCGATCTACCGATATCGTCATAAAAGAACAGACTCTTTCTTCTGCACCCTCAGCAATGGGAAAAACGGCACAGTAGCTTGGTGGTACCCACACAAAATTGCCTGGAAAATAGTTCATTATAGCCATTACGTTTTTTGCTAATTTTTAGAAGTAGCATCATGCTTATAATCTCTACTTTTTTCTCTTTTGACTCTGGTCCAATTTTACAATGACGTTTTTATGAAAGTAGTCATAGTAGGGTCACATGCTATTTCAGTGAACAACTTATACATCTACATAAAACACTCTGCTAATCATTTATCAGCAATTAACTTATTTCCTTGTATTTATATAGTGTTTTTATTTTCAAAACCTTTGAGGAAATATCATTTCCCTTCCCAATTTTATAATGTCCTGTTCTTCTCTGGGAAAGAGGCAGTTTGGCACATATTTTTAGGGACAAATGCCTACGGAGTCCAGCACAGAAGTATAAAAGAACACCCTGTGGGTACCCAAAGCCAGTGTTTCCTGTACCTTTTAGTTTTACTATTTTGTTCTTTTTTTAAAAAGAAACAATGTGATAACTAAAAGTTTCTTTCTTCCTGGGTAATTATTGTTTGGTATCCGAGAGCCCATTCTCAATTTTATTCTGACATTGCTTCTCGCTCCCTTCAAACTGTCTACAAAATTCACAAGCACATTTATTTCTACTGATCACTTTTACCTGTTGATACTATCATGTATGTAACTTTTCTCCAACTTGGAAAACTTAATTCACTTGGCAATGGCTCTGACACGTCAGTTTAAGAATCACATTAGGAACTTGTTAAAATGTAAGCCTATATTAAACCTTTGATTTGAAGGAGAGCTTAGAATTTCATTTTCTTTGTCCCACAGAAGCCATGCTATATTATTGCCAATGAAATGATCACTCACTGGCGTTTGCCTTGACCAAGTTACCTAACCTCTCTGTGCCTGGGCTGACTTACCAGGAAGTAGAAGCAATAATACTACCGACATGGCAGATTTCTTGAGAGAAATAAAGGTTGCCTAACAGTGTGTAGCACAGAGCAAACGTTCAGTGCACACTGGCTGGGTTACTCACTCTGTACCTCTAGACATTCACACTGTGCTCTCTTACATGCCACTTACTGATGGGTGGCTTTATAAGTGCTCTTAAAGGATATCATAAAAATATGATTTGGCTCCTTTAATACTATGCACAGTAGAAGGTCTTGGTGCCCTACCTAGATTCTCCTTTCCAGGATGCTCACCTTCCCAGCAGCTGTGGATTTTGACTGCCAAGGGCAAACAATTTGTCCTTGGCTGATGGGAACTGCTTCAATCACAGATACCTGGGAGATTAGGTCCTGAATTGGCCCCTGTAGGTGACCTGTAGCAAACGGCTGGCTGAAGTGGGGTCCTGATAGACAAGACCACTTGCCCCTCAACTGAAAATCCTTGCTGTAATTTGGGACCTTCCAGAGGTCCCCATGGGGTCAGGATGAAGCTAGACTTCTGAAACCACCCCTTTGCCTAACCCCCCTGCTTCACCCTGCTTTCCTCCTCACTTCAAATGTTTCTCCTGAGAGCTTACCCTCAGTGCATCTACTTGGTGAAGGGTCTGGCTTGGCTCTTCTTCTAAAAAAACCTGAGACACTATGGATGGCAAGGACCTTTACAAGAGCATGCATATCTGTCTTAACTTTTATGCCCTTACTAGTGCCTGCTCTTCTGTCCAGTGTTTGGTATACAGAAAAGAATCATGAAGTGTTGGAAAGTCACTTGCAATGTCACATATTCACCTAGACAGAGGAAAGAGTGCAAGGTATCTAACTTCATTTTATGAACAAACAATTTCTTAACTCTAACATGCAGTGATTTGCCATGTTTAATAATATTTTAAGTAAAACACACTTGAATCTTAGATTCAAGAATGCTTTCCAAATTCAATGCCACAGATCTTATTTGAAAAAATTTGAAGAGTGAGGATCAAAAGTCTCACCTTCTTCAAGGACACACAGAGAAGGGAGTGTATATTGTTTGTATGGAGAGTCCAAATGCTCAGAGTTGTATCAAGTTCAAGAGCTTAAAGGATTCAGATATAATATCCTCTAATTTACTCTTTGCCTCATTTTCCAAATGTAACAAAGGTTGTCTAGATATTTTATTTTGGATATTTTAATATCCAAAATCACACAATGGGTAGAGTTAGAGCTGGTGCTATGACATAGGTGTTTGTCTTCTGGCCGGGGGTGTTTTCTACCCCAGCACACTTCTCTTAGTTACGCTTCTTCAAAGTAGCATGAAAGAAATTTGTCTTTTTATACTCCACAATTACACAGAAAAAAAGAAGAGCAGAGCTCACTAATCTCCCCAACACCCATTCCTACCCCACTACCTGGCTGTCCAAACCCTATGCTTTCAGGTTGAGCCATCTCTCCATGGAAGTCCTAAGTGGAGCTAGATCAGATTTCTGGCCCTATTACCAAACATCCCAACCCTTTCTTCACCAGAATATAAGGGGAAGACTGAAGACTTATAGACCAACAAGTTAAGGTGGCAGTTACAGCTAATCCTGGAGAAAAACATACCCCCATTAAGTAGAAGATATTTGCCTTTTACCTCTTCCTCATGCTATCATTAGGGTAGATGAGGTCCAAAACAGGAGAGGATAGGGGACCTATATCACAATCCTGCCACATCCATGGAGTAGTTGTTCTCAGTGAGGACAATACTGCCCCCTAGAGGGACTGGAAACTACGTTAGGTAGTTTATAGTTTTCAGTAGTTTTTGTGGATGTGGGTAAAAGGGTGTTGAGAGAATAGAACTATGTACAGTAGCTTATGTGTCTCACCAAAATCTTTCAGAGTCTCCATTATGTTTTTTGCTAATTTTTAAAAGATTTTATTGATTGATTTTTAGAGAGGGGGAGGGAGAGAGAAAGAGGAGAGAAATATCAATGTGTGGTTGCCTCTCCTGCACCCCCTACTGGGGACCTGGCCAGCAAGCCAGGCATGTGCCCTGACTGGGAACCGAATGGGCGACCCTTTGGTTCACAGGCTAGCACTCAATCCACTGAGCCACACCAGCCAGGGTGATTTTTGCTAATTTATTTTAGAATTAAAGCAGGCTGGTGTAAAGCTATCTGTTTTTTACACATCATACATTAGCACATTCTGAAATAAGAAAACTTGACACAAAATATTTAACTTATAAGAGCTATGTTAGGGAAAAATTATTTAAATTTTAAAGTCCTGGTGCAGCCACTGTGGAAAACAGTATGGAATTTCCTCAGAAAACTAAAAATGGAATTGCCTTTTGACCCAGCAATTCCACTGCTGGGATTATACCCTAAGAGCCCTGAAACACCAATCCAAAAGAACCTGTGCACCCCAATGTTCATAGCAGCACAATTTACAATAGCCAAATGCTGGAAGCAACCTAGGTGCCCAT